>MU225696.1:2389577-2433849 GCA_018584345.1 Thuja plicata
TATATATATATATATACAAACAATATATATTAAAAATAATAAAAAAATGCACATAGAAATATAAAATACCTGTTTGAAAATGACATTTGCAAAATGGAATCCCCACAACAATACACTTTCAACCCAGCTAAAACTGTGAAAATGACTGTTCGGCAGGTTAAAAACCCCACCAAAAATGCCCTAATTTACTTTCAGTCGAAAGTAGGTAATTACTTTCGATCAAAAGTACTTACTTACTTTCGATCAAAACTAAACTAGTACTTTCAATCAAAAGTAACTTTTGATCGTAAGTTACTAACTTGCAATCAAAATTTCATCCTTATTCCGATTGGAAGTGACTTTTTTTTTTCCTCCGTCATGCTTTTCGGGGTGAATTACTTCCTCCGAAAAAGTGTAACCCACTATTGTGGGATCACCCTACTATAAAATTTATATATGAAAATAATCTTGACTCTAAGCTCTACAAAAGGGTATTTTTTATATTTTAAAAAAATATCATTAAAAAGAGTAGGGATTATTGAAACATCGGTTTTCTGAAATAATTTTATTTCTTTGGTAATTGGTATAAAACATGTATTTAATAGATATTTCCAATTAGAAAAGTTTAACCACTTATCTAACTTAGTTAGAATGAATCTAGCTGGACCATATGTTTGACAAAAAATTAAATTTTAGTTAGAAATACTCAAATATAGATGTGCTCATAAGTGGTCATGAAACGTGACACATCTTTGTGCTTTTACCCTTGAAGTCATCCAATATTCATCCCCATATTCTCCTCCTGAAACTATCCACACCCCATCCCATGAACCTCATGCATCCACCCTTCTTCCCTCTCTAATGGAACCACCCATCCCTCCATCCAACCCTTTTGAAGAATATCCCATCCCTTAATCCAACCCATTTGAAGAAGCTCCTGTTCATTCATCCAACCCATTTGTAGAATCCATCCATCCATCCAACTCATTTGAAGAATCCATACATATATCCCCTATCAAGCCATCCATGTCAATCCAATTATGTCAAGACGTTGTCCAAAATCATCTTGAAGTATCTATTGAATTGAATGAAGATTGTATCATTCCATCCACTCCATCTATTACATGATCCATCTACTCCAACTCAAGATCCATTATCCTACCTGAGACAAGATCCAAGCATCCCATCACCTCCACTTCCTAATTCATCCACTCCTTCACATCAAGATCCTACCATTCCATCTCCTCCAACTCTAAATCCATTACCCCATCTAAGTCAAGATCCAAGCATCTCATCCCCTCCCCTTCATCCTCCTTTATCATCTCCAATTCTAGATACCCCACCACCATTACTCCATCACCTTGGTCCACTCACATTCATCTCCTGTGGTCCGCTTAAAATAAAAGAAATCAGTTACATCTCCACCATTTGTCATCCACTTGATAATGGACTTACATCTTGTTCCTTAACTAAAAAGTATCCTGCCTTGACTCAAATGGTAAAAAAATGGAATTATCAAGGTAAAGGCGTGGGCCTAAATGAGAAAGGTACTCTAGAGCCCATTCATGTTAAAATATATCCAAAATGTTGTGGTCTTGGCTATACACTTCAAGATCCTTCATCCAAAACTGTTGGTACAACTAAAGCAAAGTCCCAAAGTACTTTAAAACACTCCATCACATATTCTTATCATCCCTTTAAATCATATAATGCCATCCCCCCTCCTCCATCCTTGCAACCCAAGATAACCTACCATATTCCTCCTTCATCCTCTCAATCCATTTTGGGTCCCTACGTCCCAAAATCTCATCCCACATCTTATCCCACTCCTTCCTTCATCCATCAATCCCATATAAAAAATCCCACCACTTACATTCCCAATCAAGATCCAAAAATTCATATACCCATGCGCCCCATCCACCATCCTAACTCCACCACTCCATCCATATTTCCTCCATCTCATACGAGTTCTCATATCTCTTCCAATGCTACTCACTATAATTTGGATGCCAAATCACCAATGCATAAAGCTACAGATCCACAATCTAAAGATTGTCATGTCCACTTCAAATGACATGCTCCAACAAAAGAAAATAAAATCAAAGAATCCACTACATCCCATAGGCCATAAAATCCCACCAAAGAAAAAGAAAAAACTATGTGGATCCCAAAGAAAAAATATGAAATGCATCTAAAATAAAAATTGATTGCGGCATCAGAGGTTACTAATCCTCTAGCTGAGAATTCCTCTCCTCCATCTTCAAAATCTATTTTGGGTCCTTATGTCCCACAAATTCCTACCGTTATTCCTACATCAAATCCACAGGTACCATATACTTCACATTCACTCTTCCCACATCCCTCACAACATGTGCCAATGTTGATCCTGACAGTATCCCCCTATCCCACTAACTTTCCATCATTTTATCCGAATACTTCCAACTATCATATCCCATATCCCACATATCCCCCCCTGCATAACTATCTCATTCCTACATTTTCCTAAGTCACTCATCCCACATACAGTTGTACCAACATATCGTGATCAACACCAAAAGTAGAAAATGAGAAAAAAACAAAAATGACAAAAGAAGCAAAAAAGAAAGAGAAAGAGAAATCAATTTTTCCACTTGTGAAAACTTGGAAAACAAGTTCCTTGGACAAGTACCATGATGAAAACCTAGTAAACATGCATCATGCATAGTTCCTCCATCTAGTTTCTCTTCACACTTGGGGTCAAATCCTTCTGGCCACCATCCATATCTTGTCTTGTCATTTTCACTTCCTCCATCCTCCTCTGGATCTTGATGAGAAGTATACATGCCACCCTATCCACATTCTTTTGGACATCTCTTGACATCCATCTCTCATCTCCCATCTTTATCCACCTATCCTTTTATCCATCCATCCTTCCTTCCATCTATCCTTTTGCACTATCTTCCTCCCTTAACCACCCTTTGTCCTATCTTTCATTAAACTTCGTCATCCTCTTGTTATCATCTCTTCCATCCTATTGTACCCCCTTCTAATGCTTCATCACATGCATGACCTATCCTAAGTGGGGGGATTATTTTCCTTGGTGACATAGTCCTTGGAGACCTTCTCATATCCACTTGTCATTTCCCAATCCTCCTCTCCTATCCACAATCCTTCAGCTATCCATCCATTCCTCTACTAAAATCCTTCCATTGAACACTTCCCTCTCCACTTTTCACAATGTCTCCTCCATCTTCCAATTCCTCATTTCATATATCCCATCACTTGTTTCTTCCCTTTTCATTGGCATCTAGCTCTAGGCTATCCTCATGCACCCAATGCCACCCATTCCAATCCTAATTTTCCTCAAGTGACTTACCATCACATGAAAATCCCATCCACATCCTCAAGCTATCAAAATTCAAGCATAAATAATCCCATCCAAGCACACCCTTAGCCATGTTGAAAGCTTTGATCACAATCCACTCATTATCATTGGGATGCATCCTTCCCAAAATCCTTATGTTTTCTTTGGTTTTAAATAATTCCCACATCTAGAGCACCTCATCTTCTATTCCTCTATCTTGGCCTTTTGGCTAAACTAGGGAAACATCATGCATATTTTCCTCATCTCATCCATTCTCTCTGAGCTTCTTGTGATTTTAGTTTGTATATATCTTGTCCATGTTCGTCCAGTCTTGAGTTCGGTCTCACCTATGTATATCTCACATCCTTGGTCGATCTCCTTGCAGAAAGTTATCCAGTTCCATTCCAAATCCTGTGCTCCAGCAAGTTCCTTTTGATGAAATCATGCTTCAACAATTTGATCTCAATACATATTTTGTCCAATCAGATACACACTTAACATCTCCATGGAAATGGGTCCATGAAGGATGTATCCTTCCTCATGTTGACCTAGATCCAATCATCATCATCTTCATCAGAGTAGGTCCATGCACAATGTATCCTTCCTCAGCTGACCTAAATCCAATCATCTCTGTCAAAATGGGTCCTTGTAGGATGTATCCTTCCTCTTGTCTGACTTGAATCCAATCAATATTCTGCATTATTTGATCTTTCTGGCAAAAGGCGTCTTTTCGTTGAATTTTTCATCTTGAAATTTGATTTTGGTTCTTGATTATCATTCCTTATTCTTTTCGGTTGTTCTCCTCCTCAAAGTTGCCACGATTCTTTATATCATGGTATGCTACGAATGGATGCACCTGGGATAGGGAACTTGATCTTTTTGTTTTCTTCTTGTGAGTTAGTCAGATATGACCCATGCATGCATGTAATTTTTTTGTGTTCACATGCTACACTTGGTAAATGTCATTTGCTTGTGGGCTTTTCCAGCATCGTTTCCACCATGATTCTTCTTGGGAGTCATGTGTGATGTTGGGGTAACCCTCGTTTGTTTTTTGTGTCAGTCCTCTGCAACACCGCTGATAAGGCATTATGTTCCTAGTAACCTTGGCATGGTCTCTAGCGTTGCTATATCAAAATAAGTGCTCAAACTACATGGTGGTAATCCTTCCCGGAATACCCCTCACTCAAACTTCAAGCAAATATCCCCACCCATCAAATCCCCAGCAAAGCACTCCTATCTAGTCCACTCAAATCCCATCCATATCAATAATCCTACATCCTAGCAATGATCCTAATCCTCATCCTCCATATACTACACATCTAATCCCAAATCGCCTACCATCACCCTCTTCTTCTTTTTATTTCCCTTTCATGTCGCTCTTCGTAGTTTTTTCAAGATGTCATCAGGGCTTCACTATTTCTTCCTACATCCCTCTCGAGGGTGCATCACCCTATTCATTATATTCTAATTCTATCCTAATCATCACTCTCAGGCAACTTCGTTGCCTATGTTACATCTTTGCGTCGTCTATTATTTTAAATGTCTTCAAAATAACATTATTCTAACACTATGTCAAAGAGGGGAAAAATGTAGACACCTAAATTTTATTAACATATCTAATCACATTTAGTGCCTTCTAGGAAATTATCAACTAAGTAATCAGTCATTACCTAATTGACCTATGTTATCCTACCAGCCTGATTAATTCAACTAATTAAGCTATAGTTTGATTAATTATTGAATGATAACCAATGGCCTAATAATTAATTAAATCCATTTCCCCTATTAGATTTGAATGAATGTATTTATTAATTTAATTTAATTCATATTATCCTCTTTTCCTCCACTTATGAATTAAATAATTAATTCTATTCTATTTAAGCACATGGCTTCATAACCTTAACCCATAACCTAACCAATCCCAACCATCTAATCATGAGTTCAAACCCAACCCAACACCTTCACACATGGTAACCCTTCTTCATTAGCTAATTTATCCCCATCACCATCTCCCTAATCACCTATCTTAAACCCTTACCCTACTCCTGATCTCTCCCTAAGCTTGTCACATTCCTAATTCAAGGATTAGGAATTCAACCCTTTCCCAAAGTCAAACTTCTCAAGCCCTCTTAACCCTAACCCAAATCCTAATCTCTCCCTAAGCTTGTCACATTCCTAATCCTTGGATTAAGAATTCAACCCCTTTCCCAAAGTCAAACTTCTCAAGCCATCTCTTATCCCCTCACCCATGCCTCATTAAGACCCTCATAAATGCCTCATTGATGCTCTTACACTCTCCATTAATTATCTTACAACCCTCATTACTCACCTTATCCCAAAATTCTTCTCTTATCCCTTTGCACATGGACCAAAATTGTCACATTCCTCATCCCCTCGCATCCTCTCTCCTTGTGACACTTGTCACAATGAGAGGCACTTAAAAAAAAAAAATCCTTGTGTTCTCTTCTAGGTGCATCTGAGCCCCTTTTCAAGTTTGCATCCTGACCACTCATTCTAAATCCATTTTCCTATATAAGTAACCTCCTCCCTTCACAAATATATCCATGTTTCAAGAAGAGTTATAATGCAATTTTGAAGAACATTCCATCTTTTATGCAAACTTATAATGTCAGTTTGAGATCACAATATTGGAGCTTGGAGCATCATCCTTGAGCACACATCCACATCAATGGACATATCCAAAGATCAAAAGGAGCATAATTACTTTTAAGGAGGTTTTCACTCCTTAGTTTTTTAATTGTTTTATATTCCTTTTTAGTCCAATCATGTATGTAGTCTTGGTTACTTATTAATTGAGTTCTTTGATTTATCATCGTGTTCCTTTTTATAATTCATTTCCATAGCTCGCAATAGTATGCCCAGAGTAGAATCTGCGTTCAAAGATTCCCTAACCATTGGATCATCAAATAAAGGAAAATATGTTTCTAACAACTTTAAATAAAATCATGATTATGATTCTATCTTGTATGAGGAAAGAGAACTAGAAGAGTTGGAGGAACTTATGGAAAGGAGATTAGATACAAAAAAAAGGAATGTACAAAGGTAAACTTCACTTAAAATTCTTTTCATGTAAAAAATTTGGTCATATTGCATCTAGGTGTGCTAACCATGATAGGAAGGATAAGTTCAAGAAATTTAGGAACTTCATAGATAAAAGCAAGAAGACATGTTACCTAGCAGAAGATGGAGTGCCTGTTCAAGAATCAGATGGAAGAGATGATGAGGAAGAGATAGTTATTGTTGTTGTAGTCAAAAAAGAACCCTCAACCATTGTAGATGGAGATAGTGAGGAGAAAAAATTGATTTCAAACATGAATTACATTGGTGACTGGATAATAGACAGTGGATGTACACATCACATGAATGATGACAAAATATATATTTAAATAGAAGAATGTGATAGAGGTGCACTCAGATTTGGTAATGGTTCTCCATGTGCGGTAAGAGGTAAAGGTTCAATAGAACTTAATGATAACAATTAATGTGATGATGTTTACTCATTTGATGGATTAAAGTATAACATGTTAAGTGTTTCTCATCTGAATAAAAAACATTTCCGACTAGAAATTTGTAATGGTGTTTGCAAGATCATAGGAACATATGGAGATCTGATTGCTACTGGTAAATAGAATAGAGGTAACCTATTATGATTGAACTCTACTAATACACATTTCTTGTTTTTGAAATTTGAAGACTGTTGGCTATGTCGTAAAAGATTTGGTCATGTTAATTTTGATAACCTGGTAAATTTTAGTAAGAAAATATGTGCTAGAGGTTTTCCTACTTTAGCTAAACATGAAAATGCTATGTGTAAGGAGTGTCAGTTGGGAAAGTTAACTAGTTATAGCTTTACTAGTAAAGTCTACTGATCTCTAAACATTTTTACCTTGAACACACTAAATTTTGTGGAATGATGAGAACTAAGAGATACTATGGAGATAAGTACTTTATCTTATTTGTCCATGATTACTCAAGAATGATGACTGTTATGTTTTTGAAAGACAAATATTCTACATGTTTAAGGTGCATAAAGAAAGATTTGAAAAAGAAATAGGTAAAGAACTAAAGTGTCTCAGTTCTGATAGAGGAGGTGAATTTACCTCACATGAGTTCACAAAATTTTTCAAGAGTATGGAATCAAGAGACAAATGTTAGCACCAAGAACACCTCAGCAAAATAGAATTGCAGAGAGAAGGAATGGATCCATAATTGATTGTGTAAGAACACTTTTGATACAAAAGGGAATGGCTCAAATCTTTTGGAGAGAAGTTGTAAGTATTGATATTTATACTTTGAACCAGGTACAACTTTAGAAAGGTACAAACAAAATACCTTATGAACTATGGTATGGTCATACTCCTAGTGTCAATTATTTCAAAAATTTTGGAAGAAAATGCTACATAAAGAAGGATGAAAAAATGGTAAATTTGATTCTAAGAGTGATGAAGAGAAATTTAAAGGGTATTTTACTAAAATCAAAGCCTATAAGTGTTTGAAAAAGTATAATAATAAGATGACTTAAAGTTCCAATGTTATAATTGATGAATTTTCTGAGAAAATTGAGGAAAATAGAAAGAAGGTACCAAAAGACTATGATAGATTTGTTTATGTTCAATTGGTGGAGCTAGATATATTACCACAAGTGACTGAACTGGTGAATGATCCACTATTAGTGAGTGATGATGAAGGTAACTACATAACAAAACTGGTACTCCCAAGGTATGTGAAACTCAATCACAAACAAGATCATAATTATTGGAGATAAAAATGTTGGAGTGATGACAGGGAGTAAGGTAGGGGAAAGAACTTGTCTACATCCCAAATTGGAACCTAAAAATGTTAAAGATGCCTTGGAAAGTGATAATTTGGTTAAGGCTATGAAAGAGGAATTAGATCAAATAAAGAATAATAATACATGGACCTTAGTACCTAGAACTATTAACAAGAATGTTATAGGTACTAAATGGATTTTAAAGAATACAATGAATGAGAAAGGAGAAGTGATAAAAAAAGGCAAGGCTAGTTTTCAAAGGGTATGGACAAGAAGAAGGACTGGAATATGGTGAGATCTTTGAACCTATTGCTAGACTTGAAGGTGTAAGGATAATTTAAGCATATGATTCTTATAAAGGTTTTAAATTCTATCAAATGGATGCAAAATATGCTTTTCTAAATGGTATGTTAGAAGAATAAGTATACATTGAACAACATGAAGGTTTTGCAACTGAAGAAGGTAAAGGCATGGTATATAAATTTCATAAAGAATTTTATCAACTAATGCAAGGTCTGAGAGCATGGTATGAAAGGTTAAATGACTATCTTATTCATATAGGTTTCACAAGAACTAGTGACAATAGAAATGTCTATGTAAAATCTGAAAGTGAAGACATGATATTGATTTCTGAATTTTTTGTTGATGACATAATATTTTATAAAAATAATGCATTGAGCAGGTCATTTACAAAAGAAATGAGAAATGAATTTGAAATGTCTATGATAGGAGAAATCAAAGTCTTTATTGGACTTCAAGTACAAGGGATAAATAAAGGGATATACATTAGTAAGTCCAAGTATGTGAAGGAGACTCTAAAAATATTCGGCATGGAAGAATCAAAACTAGTGGGAACACCTATGTTCATAGGCTACAAACTATCTAAGGAGGGTTAATCAAAAGATTTAAATGAAACTCTATATATATCCATGATCGGTAACCTATAGTATGTTGTGCATAGTAGACCGAAAATTACACATGTTGTTGGTATTGTTGCAAGATTTTCCTCAAACCCTAAGGACTCACATATGGTTGTAGTAAAGAGGATCTTTAGATATCTCAAGGGAACTAAAGATTATGGCCTATGGTATGGTAAGGAAGGATATTTTTCTTTGAATGTGTTCACTGATGCAGATTGGGTAGGAAATGTTGATAGGAAAAGTACATGTGGTGCAACATTCTTTCTCGGTGAAAGATTAGTCTCCTAGACTAGTAACAAGAAGAATTGTATTTTTCAATCTACTACAAAGACACAATATGTTGTTGCTTCTCTCAACAGTCAACAAGTGGTATGGATAAAAACATATTATTGAGGGAATTCTTGAGAAAGTTACTAAAATGGTTGTTATCTATTGTGATAACACTATTGGAATAAATATTTACAAGAATCTAGTGATGCACTCCAAGACAAAGCACATTGCAATAAAATATCATTTCCTAATAGAATAGGTACAAGAGGAGGTAAGGCTTGACTATGTGTCTACTAAAGAACAAGCTTCTGATATATTCACCAAGCCATTACCAAAGGATACCTTTGAGTATCTTGGAAGTAGATTAGGGGTTATTCCCCTATTTGAAGTTAATTAGAGAATGATGTTGATTGCATCAGCTCATATGTCTTTGTAAAAATATCATATGTATGAATTGATTTAGTGGTGGAATACTCCATAGGGGAGAAGTCTTAGTATGATGTTGAAATATAGTGATGAGTAAGGAACACACAAGGATTGGTAAATTACTAAGTATTAACAGAAATGACTGAATGTTTAGATATCTTTGGCATTGTTTTTACAGGGGGAGAATATGTATTTCATATAAAGGGAATCAAGGAAATTGACAAAAGAAGAGAATATGTATGCAAAAAAGAGAAGAACATATAGGATGAAGATGAAAGGTGAAGTATATGCAGATGATGAATTAGCATAACAGAGGGAGAAGACGTATGATCATTAGTACAGACAGATGTGGAAACATTTTTTGTTTTCCATTAGAGAGATAGAGTGTTGTCATGAAATCAACAAGGTGACATCAATCAAAATTCAGAAGTTAAGAGAAGATAACAGTGAGGGTAAAAGAATATAAGAGTGTTTCCATCAATGTCAAATGGGGTGATTGATAGAATAAATGATGCAATGATGATAAGTATTACATTGATGAAGATAGGTACATATTTGATGATAGTTGAATCAGTTATTTGGTTTTCATTCATGTCAATTGATTAACTTATTATTTTCAATATGTTACCACATGTTGTTTAAGTGAATTATGGTTTTCAGTATGACTCTAGAGTTTCTATTCTAATGGAATAACATGTCATGTGTTTTGATGTTAACTTGGCCATCATGACTTATGATCTAAAGAATTAAGTTGGTAATTATTGAATGAACTCATACTGGGTAACTAATAGAACACTTAGTGACAAACTGTAAGTGATTTGAATGTTATCTCAAATTGGTAAAGTATTTGGTGGAACAATCATATGATATGATTTTGATCAATGTCAAGATGATATTTTTATGATCACGACTAATATTTTTGACTGGTGCAACTATTTTAATTGACTAGAAGCAGTGTTAACAAAATGAAAAGGTAAACAAGACAGATTTCTTGAGCAGGTTATGAAGAATTGTGAATATTTTAAGGAATTCAAAGTTGAAATAGGATCGGCGATGATTTTCGTGAATTAGTAAGGTAGTTCCATGATTTTTGGAACTTACTTGACATCACATTTATTGAGGTATGCGTTTGAGGTCAATTTTTCAAGAAGTTTCTTTTGGTCAAAGTATTTTTTGAATATACATCAACTACCAGGCTAAAATCCATATGTAAGATGACACAGTATGAGAAAAACATTTTATGAGTTTTTAGATACACTGTATCTTACCTAATGTGATCTAGATCCTTCCATCTTACATCTAGGGTTTGTTTTAAGTTGGTGGAAGTAAATTTATATGTTGGAATGTTGAAGAAGAAGTGAGAGAGCTAATTGTTGATTGGTGAAGGATAAACTAAAGGAATCAAGTGCAATCAAGTTGAGGAAGAGTATAGATTATGGGGAATAAGTATAGAGCTTAACTAGGCCTATTCATGTAGTGGCTATTGCAATTATAGAGATGACTTTATCTATTGCATTCTAACCATTGTATCAGTGAAATCCCTTAACAGGGTAGATCCTAACAACTATTTTGTGTAAATCCTCTAACAAGGTGGAATTATAATTGAATTTTTCAAGTCCTCCCACAAGGATTATTTCTAAGAGGGAAAATATGCTAACATATCAAAGGAAAATCCTTTAACTGGGTAGCACCTAACAATGTCGTCATAACCTTTAACAAGGTAAGCTCCTAACAGGGCGTATTCTAAAAGAGTACTTATTTTGTGTGTACCAACTCACATCATGGCTTTTTTCCCATTTGGGTTTTCACGAGACAAATATGGTGTTTACATTGTGTGGTTGATTACTTATGGATGTATGCATTGAAGGTTTTAATTATGTTAGTTGTTGTTGGAAGTTTAGGTGCATAAAGTTTAAAAGAGGTTGAATTTGTTTTTGTTCATTACTGATTCACCCCTCACCTCTAAGTAATTAGACCTTTAGTAACAAGTAGCTGGTGTGAAAAGATGTGATGGTTGAGGAGTATACCTCAGTAGTGAAGAATGATATATGGGGGGTTGTGCCTAGACCGATAGATAGGATGATATTTGGATCACATTGGATCTATAAGATCAAACACAATATAAATGGTAGCATTAATAAATAAAAGACAAGTTTTATCATAAAGGGGTTCTCTTCAAATGATTGAATAGACAATGAGAAGAAATTTGATCGAGTGGCCAGGTATACTTCTATATAAGTTGTGATGTCACTTGCAACATATATGGGATTACAGATCCATTAAATAAATGTCAAGAAAACATTCCTTAATGGTGAGTTTAAAAAGGAGGTATACATAGAATAATTAGAAGACTTTATAGTACGGATCACGGGGTATAGTATGAGCTCATTGATAGTTACTTGCAAGGAATGGGCTTCGTGGAGAGTGAGGTGGATGCTAACCTCTACTACTCAGTGGCTTGGGTTAGGCTCTCATTCTTTATCTATATGTGGATTACTTGTTTATAGAAATTTCACTAGGGCTCATAGATGAATGAAAATGGGACATTGTAGAAGAGTTAAAGATGAAGAGTTTGGGACTTATGCACTACTTTCTAGGAATGGCGATGTGGTGGACAAGTGGAAAAATTTATCTTGGACAAGGGAAATACTACATAAAAATCTTGAGGAGGTTCAAGATGGAGGATTAGAGAACCATGAAAACACCCATGATAATGAATTGGATGAATGTAGACACATATATAGAGAGGGATGTATACCCCATTGAGATATTTTTATTGGTGTTATTTTCATTAATGTAAAAAATAGTGTACTCGTTGGTTTTGGTCTGAGTTGTGAATAAAATAGATCTTATCTTATACAGTAGTATATGGTATTAGATATTATGGATTTTTATCCTTGGTTTGATGATTGTAGTATATCCTATGGATGAATTTTGGATGACTTCTATTCTCTAAGTTATTTTTGAGTATCCTTTGGTATTTGGTCATTCATGCGGTGTGTCAGGAATTTTCGTATAAATTTTGTATTCAATATTTCGAGTGAAGTTTCTTGGTGCTACTCTTTGGTTGGTATTGATTTTTTTGGTGATCCATACATGGTATTCATTAATGAATTCCCACTGGTCCTATAATTTATTTATATTTGAATTCTTAATCTATGTAAAATGGTTATCTTATCTGAGACATATCTTTGGGTCCTATGGTAACCTAGTGAGTTTCTCATATGTGCGACCTATCCTTTAGGTTTGATGCTAGTGTGTTGATCTTTATTTTATATCACAAGAAATTTTATTTTTTATTCAATCTTGCATGTTTTTCTAGGCCAACATCTATGTGTAAGCTCATCAGATATATGTATAGAGAGAATATAGTTTGAATCCAAGTATGAGTATGTCTGAAATGCAAATGAAGAAGATGGTATAATGTGAAGCATAACTATGTAGTAGAGTGCACGAACCAAATAATAAGGGTGAAGGATATTATTGAAAAGAGTAGACATGGTGTCAGAAATTTTTTTACAGAAGTGAGTTAATAACTGGCAGAAGTTATTTGTTTCGGTCTATTGTAGACTATGACGATGTTAGTCATAAAGACTGAATCTATATGTGTAAAAATTCTATTTCATTATTTCTGGTCTTGTTTGTAAGATTAATTTTTGTATTATCTATGATACTTGTATTAAGGGTAGTTATCGCAACCTCTAGTTAGCATACGAACAATGAGTCTTACCTAAAATGGTCATTACAAAATTAACCAGAATTGGTGTCACCTTAACCAATGTCCCTACTCATGAGAATTAGCTTCTTCATGGTTTTTCCCACCTTGGTTTTCTACATAAAAATTGCATGTTCATTATGCATGGTGTTCCTCTTATTCTTTCATGTTTATCGGTGTTTTGATTATCAGTTTTTTTTAACATTGTTATCGGTATAGTTAAAGTTTAAAATATCTTGGAATAATTGATTCACCCCTCCCCCTCTCAGTTATTCAACATGTTCAACAATTGGTATTAGAGATTGGTCCCTTGCAAATAGAGCCTAACCTCTTAAGGTATTTTCTGGTTGGTTGAATATATAGATGGATAGTTTTACTCTTATGAAGAAGTAAAGATAATATTTGATGACATTTAAAGTACAAAATTCAATAATGAAGAACTGAAATAAAGTATTAAGGAAGAATACTCTTGCATCACAAATCTAAGGGAATAGATTCACTAATTCAAGGAAATACTCAAATAAGTATGTCAGGACCTCAAGGAGTCAAAGGAGAATTCTGCAAATTTAAAGTCATGGCTGGAGGACTACAAAAAGAGTAAGGAAAGTCTCAAGGATATCATAAAAGATTAAGTGGAAGAGATTGAAAACCTAGATCAAGAACTGAAGAATATGAAATCATAAGAAAATATATGTGAGATAAGAATCATTTTTGAACAACTCTTGTCTATGTAGTAAATCCACAAAGAAAAATAAGTTCTCTGGTTTAACAATGTAAACTTAAATCAGAACATCAAAGGTGAAGATATAGCAGTTGAAGCCCAAGATAAATATGAAGTTACATGTAAGATTAAGAATAATGGTATATTGACAAAGAAGCCTCTGATAAGTAAAACCAAATCCTCAAATATATTTGTTATTTAACGGTCATTATTTTATAATAATAAAAATTGGATGCAAGGTTGTGGAATGTAGAGAAAATAAGATCGGAATATTCAATGCTTTAAGTGTCACAAGTTTTGTCATAAGGAAAATCAATACATAAGTCAAGTATCTAATCTAGTTAAGATGAATAAGATGAACAATATCTTTCATGCTAATTTATATTTGTGTCAAAAATATGGTCACAAGGCTAATCAATGTGAATCTAGGAAGAAATAGGTCAAGAGGAATGTAAATTATTTCAAGTGTGGTCAGTCCATTTATTATCCTAACACATGTAGATGTATTTCCTCTCTTGGAAACTATAGAATTGATAAGGATGTTACAATTTCAGTAGAATCTCAAAATATATTAATGGCACGAAATAAGAAAGAATCAAGAGAAGGAAGTCCATTTGTAGCACCAAATTTTATTGCTATCTTTTCTAGTATCTAAGACAAACATCTTGGATAATCTAAATTAGTTCCCCCTCTTTAAGGTATGGTGTATTTTTTAAAGTAATTAAGTTTGATGTAACTAATTAAAATTCAAAGTACATTTCTTTAGCATCATCTGTTCACTTTTCGGTGGGAAATTATCATGTGTAGTTAAGATATAATTGGTGGAGTATTTTCAAACAATTTTCACTTTCACCAAAGAAGAAAGATAGAGTATTTGGAGAGCTTCTAAAGACTTGAATAACTAGATCATTTGAATCCACTTTGGTTGTTCATCAATCTAGTGAAATTGTTCCACATATTCTAAAGAGGGTTATTTAGAGGAATTTGAACATAGAAAGGCAAGGCATATAGAAGTAGGATTGAAGGTAGATGAATTAAAGCTAGTTCATACTCTAAGCTTATATAGTTGGGTAGAATTTTCCTTGTTTTCAGAAAAGGAGTCAAGTATATTCATATTTAATCAGTTAAAGAATAAAAATATGATAGTGGATAAACCCTATGCGATTAAAAATGAGGTAATTAAGGTTATTACTAATCTTTGTAGTGATGGAAATATTTCAAGAAAGAGAAAAGTGAAGTATAATGAAGTGTAGGAGCTTATTGGCATCAAAAAAGACCTTCATGCTCTACTTATTGATATAATTTTTGATCTGGTTGTGAGGTATATTGCATATAGCATTACTTATAAAATATATTTCTGCAATTGTGAAGGCACTGCTGCATATTTTATTTTTTTGTACTTGGTGCACAAGAAGGTTAGGGAAAATATGTCGTTTGATTTGTGTAAGTTTCTATTATAAAATTTCTTTGAAAATATCAATATGTCAGTAGCTGAAGGTTATGCCTTCTAGTTTGGATCTTTGGTTATGTGTCTAATATTCTACTTTCTAAGATTGATATTGGGTAAAGAAATATGAAATGGTTGCCCAACATCCCAGTCAGAAAAAAAATTTACAACCACTTGGAGAGTTTGGGGGATAATCTGGATGCACGCAAAGCTTATTTCCTATCTTTAAAGATGAATATGTGATCTAGTGTAGCAATGTCTAGTGTTATTTATATTGGCTATATTGAGGAGGAATCCTCCTCTGGTAATAGATAATTATAGATTGTGTTCAATGGTTCCCCTCTAGAACCTAAGAAAATGAGGACTAGTGCAAAAGGAAAACAAATTATCACTTTAACAAAATAAGAAGTAAACGAAGAGGAAGAAAAGGAAGAAAAAGATAATGTGTCCCTATCGAAATCTAACACTATTTATTTGGATGTTATTCAGATAATGTTGGAAGAAGGAGAATTATAAAGAATTGGTGAAATATGGTGCTCTTTTTCCTCTGGTAGCAAGACTGAAATTGAAAATGTATTGTTAGATCATTTGTGAAGGTTATAAGTTTAGAGGTGTGATTTAGAGAAAATGTACTAATGTTGAAAATATATTATCCAAATATATTCATGAGACAAAAGAATACTTGAAAGATATATCTAATATATATTGGTATTGTCTTTGGTGGCCTGTAACTACTAATCATTTAGAAGAAAAATTATAAGTATTGAATCTAAATTGAACAATATTGGTAAGAATTATGATTTCTTCAAGCATAAAGATGCTAAAAAGAGAATCCTAGTCGGTGAGTTGCAAGTTGAGTTGTTATATGTTCAAAGACAGAGGGAGGACTTAGTGCAATCTTTCTAGTTGGTGAAGGATTTAGTTGAGGTTTGGTTAGAAATTTTTTCTGGAATTCTTTCGTATGTAGAAGATTATGAATATCACTATTGGTCCCCTAGCTAGTCATCACCATTTGATTTATTTTTTCACTTAATAGTTTGTGTGCATGGATGAGTTATTCTATAGTGCATTGGAAGAAGAATCTTAAAATTATCAAGGAACGGTACAATAATTTTTTTCTTATAAAATCTATTATTTTAATCTCATCTTCCTTGATCACTTTTCTCTTAGCCATTGGTGGAAAAAGGGGGAGAAAATGAAGAAGAAAATTTGAGCTAAAAATTGGACTACTTAACTAAGAGGGATTTTTTTTCTTTTGGATTATTTCAACAGTTTTTGTGTTTTTCTCTTTTTCTTGTTTTTCCATCAATGCCAAAGGGGGAGATTGTTAAGATATTTTTCTCATCATTTTTGTCATTAATGTCAAAACTAGTGTTTTAATTTGTTGTGCTCCAAGTGGTGAACAAAATTGATCTATCTTATACGTACTATATGGTAACAAATATTATGGATGGTTATCATGTTAGGATTAAGTAATACCAAGAGGGGGGGGAGGGTGAAACAATATTACAACACTTTATTATAAAATTTACCAATTTCAAACTTCACCATGCAATAATGGAAATAAGAAGAACATACACATAATACCCACAAATAATGCACTAAGAGTATAGTGTCCATGTTAGGAGGCCTAGCCCTGTTAGAAGCTGAATATTACATTTAGCACAAATCCCTATTAAAGGATAGAAACCCTGCTAGGGGTAATACAAGACATTCACTGCTCTTACAATGCAAAACTATCTTTACAATGATTTATCAAAATGTTAACTACACAAGAATCTTATATGGTTAAGTGTTCCAGTTATAGCTTGTAACATCCTCTATCTAATTCTGACATCATAATGCATCAGTCTAATCCACACATATATTTGCATATGAAAACATCCTCACATGTATACTCGATCTCAAAAACTCATCTAGTAAGCTCAAAAATACATCACAAAATATGTTCAACACTTAATCAAATATAAAATAAATAGTCAAAAATCATACATCAACAAAATTAGGGTAGGTCCCAAACCAAATCAAAAGTAGCACTTTTGGATTCCACAATATACTCCCTTAAACATCGCCACCACTCATTTTCCCTATTACATTATTGTATTGTCTTCACATAAATTTATCAAGATGTAACTCTTTCTAGTCAACTCCAAAATACAACCAACCTTAACTGAAGGTCTACTATATCCCATAATACATTCATCTAAGCTCGCATGACTTAGTTTGTTACATACTATGCTCTCCAGGCAAAACTATACAAATGTACCCTATCAACTGCTTAATGAACTTAGTCATTTTTTCAAACATAAATTCAAAAACTAGATTATACTCCAAGAGACCATGCCAGTAATTAGTGTTTCCATAAGTGAAAACCTTTATGTTATACTCATTAGGCCAATTTCAAACAATCTCCCTCTTTTTCATTAATGACAATAGTTAGTGAAAAATGACTAAGTCTCTAATGTCAAACTACTTACTCTATATTTTTCATACTACACTTATTACTCCCCCTTTGACATCAATGACAAAGGTATACTAAAACATTTAACTATATACACATCAAAATTGTAGAGTTTCTCACCAAAAACTCATACCATGTTAAGAATATCTTGAAAAGAGGTTTCCAAGGTCTTTGAATCTTCTTTCCATGTTTTCTCCAAGGTCTGAACATTATGAGCAAGGCCATTCAAAGATAATAATGACATATCTACATCCTTTAGTACTTTGGGTAGAGCTTCATCAAGGGATTTCTTCACTATTTTCATGTCCTCAAGGTGTTTCTCTATAGTTGATAGTTTAGGAGTTAGGATACTCCTTAGCATAATATCTTCAACACTCCTGACTTCTCAGTTTCAAGCATACTAATTTTGTTCACCAACCTAGATACTTCTATATCCATCTCTGTACCAGATTGATAGGAGGACCCACAATCCTTCACCAAGTCATCCAATATCTTCTCATCGTTATGGATTATATCCAACACATTTTGTGCATGCCTAAAAGGGTTTATGCAGTAGTTGTATATATTCTTTCCATCCTTGATGTAACACCAGATACAAGAGATAGTGGTGTCTAATATGTCGATATCACACTTCAAGGACTGGCATATATCATGTAACTTCTTCGCCATGTATTCTCTCTCAAAATTTATAGCTACGACCTTCTCCAAAGAAGTAAAGTGAACATCAAAGTCATCAAGGCCTTTGTTCAAATTATCCACTGTATCATTTATGTGAAAGGTGAAAGGTGTGGGTAGAATGTTGTCGATTCTATCTACTACCCTCTCCAATACCTTTGTCTTTTTCTCTTTCCTCTATTTTGATCTCTCCTTAGCCTTGCAAAAGGATATTAATGCCAATATAATAAATTAATCCTCATCCATGCCATCAAAATTAGTGTTCATAGGTCTATAATAACTTTCCAATAGTAGAGTTGAAGAAATAGGAATGGACACATTAATTTATTGCTTAACTTCATCCTCAGTCTTAGCTTCCTTCTTTACCTAAACCATACTTTACTTAAGTTCTTCCTTAGTGTCTTGATATTTTTCCTCAGTATCTTGTTTCATTTCTTCCCCAATCAATGTGCCAAGATCTGATGTACTAATTTTTCTCTTCTTATTTATTCCATCTTCCTCGGTACCTATATCAACCTGCCCTTGAAAATGATCACCAATAACCTGTGAAGTGTCCAAAGACACAAGCACACCAGCAAAAAAGAATTCTGGTTTCCTAATTGTAGTGAAGAATTTATTAGTATTATCTTCATCCTTAGATGAGTCAATGTGTACTTCTACAGATTTAGAAGAATCTCCTTTAGATTAGTTTTGGGCTTAATAGCCTTCTTCTTAGGAGGTGAAGGCTTCTCTAGATCAGTTTCCATTAATAACTTATCAATTGATTTGTTGGTTTCCTCTATTACTTCATCATACTTTCTCCCCATAATCTTTATCAATCTTATTTTTACTCTCGACATGGGCTTAATGGCTTTCATTATTCTCTCATGCTCATCAAATTAAATAATAAGTAGCATATTTTCAATGACTTTTATCCTTATCTAATCATCTTCTTTAAGTTCTAACTACTTCCTTACCTCCAATTCATCATATAAGTCCTTAGGAAAACTACCTTTCATTTCTACTAGATTACTTTCAAACACTTGCATGCGATTAATGACAATGTCTTCAATCTGAATTTTATTATTTTCATTTTACCTCTCATAGTATCTAGGCAATTTATTTAGCTTTCCTTGATCAACTATCCTCTTTTCCAACATCCTTAGATTAGGTTTATAGAGTTGTCTCTCAGCTGGTTTATCTTGTGTTATTACTTTTGTTTTCTTCTCTTCAATCTTCTTTTCTTCTTTTCTTCTTTTCTTCTATTCTTCTATTCTTCTTTCATCTTCACTTTAGCCCTCTACCTTTTAGGAGGTAATTTTTGTTTATAACACCTTTTCCTTTTTAGAGGAATCTTTGTTTCCTTCTCTGTCTCGGTCATTCTTATTCTTTGCAATGTTTGTTTGGGTGGTGTAGGAGTGATATCAGGTACATCGACCATAGTAGGAGGTGAATCTGCAACCTGTACAACTTCAGGAGGTGGAAGTGCTATGAGAGTATAACTTTCCAATCTATAAACTCATTTTTCTATCTTCTTTCTAACCTCTTTCATCTCATCTTAACTTACCCTTCCTTCTCTACAATATTATAAACCATTTTCTCAATCTTCTTTTTTCTTACTGCCCTAGTTTTCTCATCTTTTATTCCAGTTTACTTTTCTTCATAGGTGCCGCACATTTCTTTAGTAGGATCAGTCTAACAAGATAGAACATGTTCTAATTTCATGGTAAGAACCTCTACACTAACCTCATAACCCATAGGGTAACTCCATTTCTTCCTAGATTCAACTGCCTTGAAGCATACACAATCAGTTTCAACCATGAAACAGATTGTATATTTTTATTTCTCAACCATTGCCTTAGGGATTCTTATTCTTTCCTCCATTTCCCTTTGAATAATTTTTAACATTCCAAACAATTCTCCATCCACCCAAGTACTCTTTTTCCTTCTATAAGTGTTTGTCACAAGAATACTTGTGGGTTCACTATCTTTCCATGCCCTAGGGTGCATTCTAGGAAACTTATGAACTATATGAATTTATATATGTATGAGTAGAGATTGAAACCTGAATTCTTTTGATTTTTTTTTCTTGATTTTTATAACATTCTCCATGAATTTTTGTCTGAGTACTTCACACAAGTTGTATTTCACCTTTTCCTTCGTCATCTTATAAGTCATCATTATTCCACATGTGGAAACTAAGTTAGGTTGGTTGTTGTAATGGAGTTTGTATCCAAATATCATTGAAATCAATCTCATATATTGTTGAAAGATGTCAGAAATAGTCATTTCTCTCTTTTCCCACTTTGAATGTGTTTGGGTTTCAAATTATTTCTTTTTTTTATTCTCCACGGTAGGGATAATGCGAGTATTATCCAATCTAGTCACATCATGAATCAACTTGTTGGAAATATTAACAAGCTTCTCGCTGAACCATAAAAATAGGACATGGACTCTGCTAAGAACAATCTTGATCTATTATTCCTCTTTGAAGTTGTAGATTTATGTGATTCCCATGATGCTAAGGTTGTGTGAATGAGAAAACTCATCCTTCCAAGCTCCATCATCCTTTATCATGTCTTTCATTTCTTTGAAGATTTCAAAGTCCCCCAATGACTCATATTTGCAATGTATGTAAGCCCTAATATCTTTCACATGCAGCATGTCATATGCAGTTTGTGAAAATGCACCTTTAGGATCATCCTTTGTGGACTTATAAGGGTGTTTCTTAAACTTTTACCTTGGCCTCTCACTAAAATCAAAGATCAATGAAGTATCTACAATAAAAAAAGCTCACACAAGAAAAAAATACCTCTTACTCAATGAATAATGGTATGCACACTCAGTGATCACATAAATTCTCTAGCTTATTTTCTTTCTCCTCTGGTCTCCTTTAGTTCTACTTGAATTATGATTAAAATGTTTAAGGAAATGAACTTATACTTTTTCCATGCACAAATTGACACATTTCTCAACGAATCTACAAGTCAGCAAAGATCCTTTCATCCATATTTGTTGTGATCATCCAATATAATGTATATAACCATGTGATATTAGATATATACTCTAAAACAATCATATTTACTTTCCATAACCTTGAAATAGCTTATTCTATACAAATAGGGGCTGAATAGATTTCTATTGTATTTCTCCAAAGTGCCCCCTAAGACCATGCTTGTTCATTAAGGTTGATGTAGCAACATCAGGAAAGGTTTCAGTAGCACCTATTGAATCTCCCTAAACCTTAGTCTCACTCTATTCCTTTTCTTTCCATACTTTACCAGTGTCCTTCACAAAATGATTGTCAAACTTATCCATTTGGATCTCCCTCAAGTTGTTAAGATTTCTCTACAAGGGCCTTAAGCTCTGATACCAATTGTTAGGATTATGTAATACTAAGGGGGGGGGGGGGGGAATCATTATTNGGGGTGAATCATTATTACAATACTTTATTATCAAACTTAACAATTTCAAACATAACCATGCAATAACTAAAATAAGAAAAACATACACATAAAGTAAACAAATCATAACACCATGATTTGTTAACAAGGAAACCCTAGCCAAGGGAAAACCCTGGTGGGGATTATACCCACAAATAATGTACTAAGAGTATAGTATCCATGCTAGGAGACCTAGCCCTGTTAGGAGCTAAATATTACATTTAGCACAAATCCTTGTTAAAGGATAGAAACATTGTTAGGCCTAATACAAGGACCTCAATGCTATTACAATACAAAACTATCTTTACAATGATTTATCAAAATGAATTGCACAAAAATCTTCTATACTTAAGTAGTTTCAGTTATAGCTCACAACATCCTTTATCTGATTCTAACATCATAATGCATCAATCTATTTGACACAAATCTTCGCATCTCAAAACATCTTCACATATATACTTGATCTCAAAAACTCTTCCAGTTGGCTCACAAATACATCACAAAATGTGTCCAACACTTAATCAAATAGAAAATACAAAGCTGATGATCATACATCAACAAAATTAGGGTAGGAAAAAAACCAAATACAAAGTAGCACTTCTGGATTCCACATTATACTCCCCTAAACATCGCGACCACTCATCTGCCATGTTACACTACTGCATTATCTTCACATAAATTCATCAAGCTGTAAATCTCTCTAGTCAACTAAAAAATACAAGTGACCTTAAATGAAGGTCTACTACATCCCATAATACATTCCTCTAAGCTTGCATGACCTAGTTTGTTACATACTATGCTCTCTAAGAAATATTGTACAACTATACCCTATCAACTGCTTCCTGGACTTGGTCATTTTTTCCAAATAGAATATCCAAAACTGGATTATACTCAAAGAGACCATACCAATCAGTAGTGTTTCCATAAATGAAAACCTTTTTTCTATAATCATCAAGCCACTTTCCAACATATCCTTTTTTAGTAATGGTGGTATATATTTTTGGTTATCTTATGGATGAAGTTTGGATGAGTGTTGTGTTTAGAGTTTTTTCTAAGTATCCTTTGGTATTTATTCATTCATGTAGTGTGCCAAGAATTTTTGTATAATATATGTATTTCATCTTTGGACCATTGGTTCTCGATGCTACTCTTCAATTGGTACTTATTTTTGTGGTGATAAATACCTGGTCTTGGTTGTGGCATTCCTACTAGTCCCAAAATATATTTATCTTTCAGTGCTTAAGCTATGTAGCATTATTATCTAATGTAAGACCTATGTTTGGGTCCTATGGTAGTATAGTATGATTTTATCATATGTGCAATCTATCCTTTAGCTGTGGTTCTAGAATGTTGATCTTCATTATATATTACAAGATACTTTATTTTTTATTCAAGTCAATATGTTTTGCTAGGCCAACATATGTTTTAAGTTCATAGGATATGTATTATAGAGAACATCTTTTAGATATGAGTATGATTATGTATGAAATTTGAATGTTGAAGATGGTATGATATGAGGAATGAATCTTTGATAGAGTGAAAACCTAATAAGAAGAGTGAAGGATAATACACATGTAAGCATAGAGATGGTGTTAAAAAAAGGTTTTGCAGAAGTGAGTTAAAGATTGGAAAAAGATCCTAGTTTAGGTCTACTTCTGACTCTGATAGTGCTATTCACTAGAAATGAATACATGCATGTGCCGATGTAATTTCACAAGTTTAAGTCTTGTTTGTAAGATCATTTTTTGTATTAGCTATGATAGGTATTTTGGTATGAAAGGAAATTATCTCGACCAACATTGAGCCTTACCTATTGTGAGCATTGTAAATTTAGCCTTAATCAATGTCACCTTAAAGAGTGTTCCTAATCATGAGAATTATATTCTCTGTGCTTTTACCCACCTTGGGTTTCCATGTAAAAATATAGTATTAATTATGCATGGCGGTTCTCTTGTTCTTTCATGTTTATCGTTGTTTTGATTATGAGTTTTAATTAACATTGTTACTGGTAAAGTTTGAAAATATCTTGGAATAACTCATTCACGCACCCCTCTTATTTATTTTACATGTTCAATAGACCTCACCTTATACAAGTAGTTTATTGGTTCTCTCTTGTATTTCATCAACACTAGGCTAGATATATCCTTTCCAATAAACTCTTTTAGTTAGTTGGTTGTTGAGCCAAAGATAGTGCATTAGACAATGATAAAGCATGTGTTGCATTATTGGCTTCAACAATTGAGTATGAGATTAGATATGCTCAAGTTGATAGAATCATGTTGATAGGATCTACTGAGACAAACTGGAAAGGAAATACGATCGATAGGAAAATCACTTCTTGTTACTAATTTAGTTTGGGATCATGAACTTTGTCACTTGGTACTGTACAAAGTAGAACTTTGTGGGTCTGTGACATAGACATGATGTAAGGGTTCCAAAGGAACATCCAAACCATGCAATAAGAGTACACAAAAAAAGTGATACAAGTGGAAAAGAGGCAAATGCAGAAACAAACTTTTATTGGGTCAATGAATTATAATACAGATCAGTCAACAACATGTATTCTTATAGATTCGACACACAGATCTAAAATATTTAATGCTCAAAATACATTATTAGGCTCAAGAAGGAATTTTAGAAAACTAAAACTACACGACTCAATTGATCTATCATATACATTCTTCTATATCCAAATGGTCTATTACATTGATTTATAAATGAATCATAGCTTGAGATATGTTTGTATCATCTGAAGATGAAAACAATTACAGAAGACAAGGATGAAATGTATAGAACAACCTATTTGTCACTTAACAAAGGGATATGTTCATAGAAAGAACAAAAATAGATGCATGCCCAAGAGAAGGTTGACCAGACGCCAAGGAATGTTTTGCAGTGTGTCATTAGTATCCATAAGTCAAAGGAAAGGTGTATGAGATTGACCATTAGCATATAGGTTCACATGAAACATGCTTTGAACTGAAAAATAGTCTCAAAATCCTAGAGAGATAACTTGTTGGGAAAAGATCCAAACATCTTGCGAACCGAGGGCAAGGAACATGAGAATGTCTACGGGAAAAATCTAGGTCCATGAGAAAATGAGAAACATAGAATGAGAACTAAATGGGATGTTGAAACTGCATAGCTAAACTAAATAAGAAACACACTAAAAATCAAATATTTTTGGTTGATGCAAGATTGCCAAATAACCAAGGATGCTCTTGCATCAGATAGCTGGAGTTTTTTGAAAAGTGAGTACCTCAGTTTGATGGGGCTATAGAAAAAAACAAATGGTATACCTTAGCCTGAGAAATTCATGATGAGACTTAAAATATTATGCCTTTCCATTTTTCAAGATGTACTTTGTACTCTTGGTTGCGGGTGCTATGCCCAATTATACTATCTAAGATGTCTTCCATCTAATCTGGTATTTTCTATAGGTTTTATTTCTCCAAGTTTGATGAACTATCCTTACTAAATTTTGTTTCATGATATTGATTAAGATCTGCAATGTCGAATGTAGGTAATATTCCTAAAGTATCAAGTAACTCAACTTCATGTGCATTCCCTGGGTAAAATTTTCTCAATATTGTACAAGGTACAAAATTCCTCACCTTAAATTTTTTATATGTACTAATTGAAATATCTCTTTTCTCAGATACATCATCCCATCATCTCCAACTTAAAATTCGTTATGTATACTCTTCTCATCTTCCTTCTCCTTATACTTTTTTTTCATGGCTTCCAATTGTTTTCTGATCTCACTGTGTAATGATTTCATATACTCTAAAAAATCCTCTACTTCTACACTCATCCTTCTTTCAATACTGATGTCCCTTAACTTTGATATACCACTAGGCTTTATTCTTGTAATGATTTCAAATGGTGTCTTTCCTATTCTTCTGTTCATTAATTTTTGTATGAAAATTCTACTTGTGCAAGAACTAGATCCCAACTTATGGTTCCCTCTCGAAGCAAACATCTCAAAAAATTTCCCAAACTCCTATTAAAAAATTCTTTTTTTCCATCAGTTTGTGGGTGAAAACTGGAACTGAACTTCAAATCTATCTTCGTCTTCTTCCAAAGTGTCTTCCATAAATATCAAACAAACTTAGTATCTTTGTCTGAAATAATACCTCTAGGCAACCCATGGACCCTCTTTTGATTTCTGTTAAGGACAAAGACATTTTTAATTTCCCTTTTCTTTTGAGTAATATCAAATACCTTTTACTCCCCGCTTGAATTTAGTACATCCACTTGGACGTCTAAGCTTCTTGGTTGCTTACCTGGAACTTTAGACTAAAAATTACATGTGATAAAAACAATAATTACTTCATTTATGATCACATGAGGGGTTTTTTAATTAGTCACCTATCTAAATATTTTTGTAAAGTGAGATGATTTATCAGCAGTCCAAAAAATTGGCTCCAAATATTTCATAAAAATCAAAGGAACCACATCATTATTATGCAGTATGCTACCAAGTCCTTCCACTCATTCCAAAAACATAATTTACTTGTGTTCAAGAATATTCATTATTATTGTGGTAAGAAGAAATACATGGTTTTTTGTTTGTAAAGATTAAGGTAGAAGTGGGCCTCTTATGTCCACATATCAACACTTGTGTCTCTTAGAGATTAAAAGTACATGGGAGGCCCTTAGAAGTGTTGGAGCCAAAAGATTGTCAAGTACTGTTACAGAATAGTGAGCTTTGGGATATTTTTGAAAGAGGTAAGATGACACCATATTGTTAGATTAGGCTGAAAGCTAATCTCCCAAGAACACCTGCATGCAAACCTATCACATGGAAGAAGCAAAGACAGAAGACAGAAGAAGCTATGGAGGCCAAAAATCCAGAGTAGACATCATGTGCACAAGAAAATAATATATTAATAATATGTTTCTAGATTACAATGCGATGTGTAAAATCTGTGTGTCTAAAAAAAAAGAGGTGAATCCTTATAAAGGAATCACAAAACCCTAAAAGGGAAACCCTAAGGTTAGGTAAAGAAAACTAGAGTGAATAGGTGAGTTAGTAATTAGATCAAAATGATTTAATTAATAACTCAAAGAACTATTACTCTAACACATATTTATAGGATATTAAGGGCTATAATACCACCTTATCCATGAATTTTTTAAATTCCTAGCACTAGGGAAATGTTACGATGGGGAGCATAAAATTTCATGTAACCCGTGAGCTAATTGTTGAAGCTACAGGTCTAAATTGTAAAGGTGAAAAAGTGGGGAGGAAGACCTCAAGTGATTACAAATTCTACATGAAGTGGTTGTATCAAAAAGGTGATAAATTGGTGGTTATAGCCAAAAAAAATGGTTATGATATTTTTTTATCTTCCCCCTCTGTATGCTTTTGTTTTCTTCTTTGGTATGAAATACTTTACCCTTAAAGGAAGGCATACTACCTTCTATGGGTATAAATTTCCCATCTTGAATCATTTGAGAAAGAGCCATAGAATTAATGTCCCCTTCTTCCTCTATTCATCCCTGAGCACCAGCATTTCCAATTGTGCTTCTCCCTTGTTCCATCAAGGCTTGATTTATGTCCTTTATCTGCATGAGTCTTACAAATCCCTATTCAGGAGTCGTCTTCTCTCTTACCCTCAGCATGAAAAAAGATGCAATGTGAAGCCAACCAAGAGCTCTATCAAGATTGATATTTTAGAAACCAATCTGTTCCTTGAAAAACATAATGCTAGTGACAAAAATGTCTGATTTTGAGAATTAAATCTGATTTCTTGAGCCCCTTTTGTTGACTTTTTAACTCTCCCATGTTTTGCTGATAAGTTTAAATCAGATTTTGTGTGGACTTTGGGAGATAAGTTCAAATCAAATTTTTGAAATCTGATTCTGTCTTTGGACAAAAAATACTTTATAAAGGAAAGATGTCTTTATTCTTTCAAGAGAATAGACTTGTAAGAATTTTATTTTGCAGCAGCAGAAAAATAGTTAGTTTTTGTAGGTGCTTTGTTTTATCATAGACTTGTTTATTGCAACAACAGTTGTAATTTGATTATCTTGTTAAGCAGTGATTGCTTCAAGATATTTTGTATGAAGCCCTAGTAGCTGCAAGTTTATTTTATTGTAGAAGTTAATTTTTAGATTAATAGAAGCAAGAAGAAGCTTGCATATCTCCAGTTTTGTTCGTGTTTATTATCTGCCATGTTTTTGGGTTTCTTTATTTTATTCATTGCTGAAACAGAGCATTTCTTGTGTGTTTCTAGAATATAGAGTGATTCTATATTATTTACATGGTATCAGAGTCGATTGGCCCTCAATCCTTGTGAGTTTTGGAATTTGTTATTGTGGGTATTTGTTTATCTTGCACAAGAGACATGGATGGAGATGTAGGAAAGAGCTGGTAGTAGCCACCATCTTTCAATGGACAAAACTATGATGTTTGGGAAAAGAAGATGAAGACCGTAATGGTTGCAAATGATTTGTGGGAGCTTGTGGTCAGTGGATTTGTGGATGTGACTGACCCAGCTCTATTTTCTACCCTCACAAACAATCAGAAGACTCAGTTGAAGGATTCATGGAGGAAATATGCAAAAGCTTTGAGCTTGATTGAAACTGCCTTGACAGAGGCAATATTTCCTAGAATAGTAGCAACTAATTATTCCAAAGAAGCTTGGGATATACTTCATACAAGTTTTAAAGGGATTGAATTAATTTTTGTGGTGAAGCTCCAAATGCTTCGAAGAGAATTTGAGACATTTCTCATGAAGGACAATGAGTCCATTTCAAATTTTAGCTCAAGACTCTCTGGTTTGATAAATCAGTTGAAAACCAATGGAGAAACCATGGAGGAGAAAAGGATAGTAGAGAAAATTTTGAGAAGCATGCCCTCAAAATTTGGTACTCTATTTATTTCCATTGAAGAGGAAAAGGATCTCTCAACATTGATTGTTGATGAGTTGATGGGTTCTTTCCAAACCCATGAGCATTGAGTTAATAGATCAAAAAATTCTTCTCAAGAGCAAGCTTTCAGAGCTCAATCCAATGCAAGAGGTAGGGGGAGAGGAAGAAACAACTCTAGAAGAGGCTCAAGAGGCAGAGGTCATGGCAACTCCGGACAACAAAATGCTGGAGGAGAAAGCTCAGAATGAGCAGCCACAAATGAGGGAGCTAGAAGCTCTCAAAATAATTCTAGAGGAGGTAAGAAGAATAGTAACTTGAACAAGAGCAATATTGAGTGCTATTATTGCCATAAATTTGGGCATTATACAAGTGAATGCTTGAAAAAGAAAGGTGATCAGTCAAAGAAAAGTGCTAATATCGCTGATGTGAAAGTAGGTGATGAAAATAATCCCACAACCTTCATCATGTCCAATATTGGTGAAGAAGGAAGCCCCGAAGTCTGGTATTTGGACAACGGTTGCAGCAACCACATGAAAGGTAATTAAATTATTTTTTCTTTCATTGATAAATCCATAAAATATGAAATTAGAATGGGGAATAATGGAATTGTTCCAGTTATGGGAAAAGGATCTATTATGATCCACACCAAGAAAGGTGAGAAACAAGAAATTCAGAATGTTTATTTTGCCTTAGGGATAAAGCACAATTTGATGAGTATTGGAAAACTCATTCAAAATGGATATAAAGTGTTATTGAAGAATGACCAATGTGTCATTTATAAAAAGGATCAGACTAAGAAGATTATTGCAGCAGTCCAAATGACAAATAATTGAATGTTTCCATTGAAGTTAGAAATTTGTTTCTCTTTAATTATAGCAGCTGCATTTCCCAAGAAAGCATGTACAATAGTACAACAATCAACCTTCAAGAGCATGATTGAAGACCCCTCCAAGCTATGGCATTTAAGGTATGGACATCTTGGCTATGTTTGTTTAAATTTATTGTCCAAGAAAATAATGGTAGATAATTTTCCATGTATTAAAGAGTTCAGTAGCAAGTGTGAGGCTTGCATTTTGGGTAAGCAACATAGGCTACCCTTTAATTCTGGAAACTCTAAAAGGGAAAGAGCACCATTAAAATTGGTACATATTGATTTAGTTGGCCCTATGCAAATCACTTCCATTAGGGGGAGTACTTATTTTGTGACCTTCATAGATGATTTCAGTCGTAGAACATAGGTGTATTTTATGCAAAATAAATCTTAAGCTTTTGATAAGTTTTTAGAATTTAAAGCCCAGGCTGAAAAAGAAAGTGGACACAATCTAAAAGTCCTAAGGTCAGATAGAGGGGGGGAATATACCTCTAATATTTTTGTGAAATTTTGCAAGCATAATGGCATAAAGAAGGAGCTAACAGCCAGTTATACTCCGCAACAAAATGGAGTGGCTGAAAGAAAGAATAGGACCATCATTGAGATGGCAAGGAGCATGATGAAAGCTAAAGGACTCTGAATTGAATATTAGGGAGAAGCTGTAGAAACAGCTGTGTATTTGATAAATAGAAGTCCTACAAAGGTAGTTTGTGACTAGATTCCATTTGAAGCATGGGCAAAGCATAGATGGATGGTTGAACACTTGAGAGTGTTTGGGTGTGTAGCATATGCACACGTGCCAAAGGAGCAAAGGAAAAATTTGGATGACAAGGGTGTGAAGTGTATCTTCATGGGATATAGTCTTGATTCAAAGACATATAGATTGTATAACCCTGTCACCAAAAAGATCATCATTTCAAGAGACATGGAGTTCATTGAGAATGAGTCATGGGATGGCTCAGTGGACACATCATCAAACACTTCAAGTAAAGTGCCTATAATTGCTGAAGATGATGATGTTTACAAACAACAAGATGATATAACAGTTTATATAGAAGGCTCCAAAAGGAAGACAATTGGCCCAGCAGAGGCCATCAACAGTAATACTGAGAGTAGTGATCCCACTCTCGCCTCCCTAGTGCCAAGAAAGACCAAGATTCTAAGGGAGATTTACCAAGATGAAAGGTATGAAAATGAATTTAGTGAAAATATAAATTTTGCATTATTTTCTCATAGTGATCCAATTTATTTTGAGGATGCTGAAAAAAGAATAAAAATGGTGTAAGGCCATGGATGAGGAAATAGATGCAATAAAAAGAAATGAAACTTGGGAGCTCACTAATTTACCTCCTAACGAGAAAGTTATTGGAGTTAAATGGGTTTACAAGACCAAGAGTAATGCTAAAGGAAAAATAGATAGGAATAAGGCTCGATTGGTGGTCAAGGGGTACAAACAATATTTTGGTAGAGATTATGATGAAACCTATCCCCCTATTGCAAGAATGGAAACTGTGCATGTTGTCATAGCAATTGTAGACCAACAAAAATGGAAGGTATATCAAATGGATGTGAAATCCGCCTTCTTGAATGGAGTATTGAAAGAAGAGGTTTACGTGGAGCAGCCACCTGGTTATGAAGTTCCGGGTCATGAAGCTAAAGTGTATAGGATGAAGAAGGCTCTTTATGGGCTTAAGCAAACTCCACGGGCATGGTAGCAGAATTGACTCATATTTGATGAGAAATGGCTTTTACAAAAGCGATGGTGAGCCCACTCTTTATATCAAGGCTGAAAATAGTAATATTTTAATTGTTGTCTTGTATGTTGATGATTTAATATTTACTGGGGATAATGATTTCCTCATTGCTGATTTTAAAGAGGCCATGAAAAGAGAGTTTGAAATGTCAGACTTAGGTTTCTTGAGATATTTTCTAGTTATAGAAGTAAAATAAATGCATGATGGAATTCTTATCTCTCAAGAAATATATGCAAATCAAACCTTGGAGAGATTTAAAATGCAGAATAGCAAGGTTTCCCCAACACCAACTACAGTAGGTCTAAAGCTAAGCAAGAATGATTGCAGCAGCAATGTGAATCCAACTTTGTTTAAAACCTTGGTTGGAAGTTTGATGTTTTTAACAACTACTAGGCCAAATATTATGCATGTAGTAAGTTTGATTTCCAGATTTATGGAAACCCCAAAGGACTCCCATTGGCAAGCGGGAAAGAGAATCCTAAGGTATGTGAATGGCACCAAGGGATATGGTATTTTTTATAGTGCAACAAATGATTTTGGATTGATTGCTTATACAGACAGTGATTGGGAAGGGAGTTTGGATGATCAGAAGAGCACTTCAGGATATGTCTTTCATATGGGTCCAGGTGTAATCTCATGGGCTTCTAAGAAGCAACCCATAGTTGCTCAATCTACAGCAGCAGCTGAATATATAGCAACAAATGCAGTAGCATGTCAAGCTATTTGGCTGAGAAGGATCTTGGAAGAATTGAAGGAAGAATAAGAGGATGGAACCATAATTTTTTGTGACAATGTTTCCTCAATAGCTTTGTCAAAAAATCCTGTGTTTCATGGAAGAAGCAAGCATAGCGAAATCAGGTATCATTTTATGAGATAAATAGTTGAGAATGGTGAAATAAAAATGGAGTTCTACAGGTCAGAGCAGCAGCTAGCAGACATTTTCACTAAGCCATTACGCATTTCAAGTTTTGAGTGCCTAAGGAGAAATCTAGGCATAGTTATTTTGGATCAAGCATGATCGTGTTTGTTGACGCAAGACAATGGGAGAGTGTTGGATTTTCAAAATTAAATCTGATTGCTTGAGCCTCTTTTGTTGACTTTTTAATTCTCCCATGTTTTGCTGATAAGTTTAAATCAAATTTTGCGTGGACTTTGGGAGATAAGTTCAAATCAGATTTTTGAAATCTGCTTCTATCTTTGGACAGAAAATACTTTATAAAGGAAAGATGTCTTTATTCTTTCAAGAGAATAGACTTGTAAGAATTTTATTTTTGCAGCAACAGAAAATTAGTTAGTTTTTGTAAGTGCTCTCTTTTATCAGAGACTTGTTTATTGCAACAACAATTGTAATTTGATTATCTTGTTAAGTAGTGATTGCTTCAAGATATTTTGTATGCAGCCCCAGTAGCTACAAGTTTATTTTATTGTAGAAGTTAATTTTCATATTAATAGAAGCAAGAAGAAGCTGGCATATCTCCAGTTCTATTCGTGTTTATTGTCTGCCCTGTTTTTGTGTTTCTTGATTTTATTCATTGTTGAAACAAAGTATTTCTTGTGTGTTTCCAGAATATAGAGTGATTCTATATTCTATACAAAAAATCCAACCCTCAAGGAAAAAGAAGATAAAAACCCCTAGAACCCTAGAGGAGGAAATCACCCTTGAGGAAGCCTTACTTGACACCACACCCCAAAAAAGGAAATTTTCTCCGACACGACTATGCTGCAAAAGTTGAAGATCTTGAGGAAGAGGAAAAAGAAAAATTAATGGAGATTACTATGAACCTGAATGAAATAGAGGATACCATGTATATGGTGTGTAAATCTCGCACCCATACTGGTGGTGAGCCCCTAGATAATGTTTGGTTTTCCCCTATTTAGAATGAGAGAAATGCTCCTTCTAGCCTCGACGCTAAAATTGATGACTTGCAGAATAGAAGTAATTCTCTTGAAGGTTTTGTGATGTTTTCTATGAATGAGAAAACTCAATTCAATAATGTTATTCTTTCTATCTGTAAGGTGGCTGATAGGATTATGAAGAAGGTCCTCTTCGAAGTGATCACTGGTAAGAAAAGTTTGAAGAAAGTTGCAAAGAAGTAGAAAGAGGACCAGATTAGTGAGGATGAACAATACGAGGAGGATAATAAGGAGTGGCAATAATCTCTTAACATTCTGTCAAAAGAATGAGATAGAATTGCTAGGTTTAATGATAGCTAGGGTTACTAGTTTTGATTCTTTCTCTTAGTTGTAATGACCCCAAGTAGGGATTCTAGTGCTATTTCTTAGTGTTTATTCCGTTATTATGGGATCAGGGCCCCCTCCCTAGAGACTCAATCTAAAATAATATTCTTTTGGCTGATTATTAAAATAATTTGTATTAAGAGGTGTTATTTGATGATATAAAGGTATGAATATTATATAGCAATGATAATATATATAAATATAGGAAAACAACCAGCACCTATTTGTATAATACTAAATTTAAAAGATCAAAATAATTAATAATTACATAATAAATAATAATTTTTTAAAATGAAATTTAAACTTATAAGTGAATAATATACATGGAAATTTGATATTTGAGATTAAGGGGGAGGTTAGACTTCCTTCGACAATAAAATATTGTATTTGAGGCCAAGGGAGTGGCTAGAATGTTCAACATGAAAGCTGGACTATTCAAAAAAAAAATGTAATGCAAGGCCCTCCTCCGCCAAAAATCAAAGATTGGGATCCAGATTGGGCTGCCAAAGAATTTTTATTATGTTGGCTGCAAAAGAAGAGGAGAATCGAAGAGTAGAGAAGACTCTCCACAACAGACACTTAAATGGCAAGTCATGGTCAAAAACATGATTGTCGAAATTTGGAAGTGGATAGGGGCAAGCATGGGGCAATCATGGGATTCAAGGAGCTAGCGGGAGCATGGAAATTGGACCATCCTCGAGGGCCTAAGATTTATTTTTCCTCAATTAAGGGGCATCTCACTAGGTAAATAGGAATCATTTTTTTATTTTGTGGTATTTTGAATTAGATTTCAAACGCTAAAATCTGAACACTTGGCAGCCTGATTCATACTTTGGTAGAGAGAAGATATCTTGTAGGGCTTAGTTTAAGGAGTGATTGATTGTTTTAAGTAGATGTTTTAGGTAGTAAGTATATATACTTGTTAGTATTCTAGTAATTTTGATGTTTATAAACTCTTTTCAAATTGCACACAATGATAGATTATTCTTCCTCAAATTCTATATATTTTATTCATTATTATTATTAATATAATCTACATCAACTTAACCCTTTTGCAAATATATATATATATATATATATATATATAACTTTCAAATGATAAAATAATTTTAAATCAAAAATTTCCAATTTTTTTTTGGATTAGATTATTTAGTAGATGCATACTGATCTAACTCCAATGGAAAAAGATCCTCTTAATGCTTACCACACCTATAAAACTTTATTTATTGGCATTACATGCCATTCACTAAGAACATGGAGATTGGTCTCACTAAACTAATCTGAACTAATTGTCAGTTATAACACAAATCTAACAATAACAGAGACGAGTAGTGAAAATCCATGGTATACGGGCATCTAGTGAACGTGGTGTGGTAGTCGTGGCATGGGGACCGCATCTAACTCTACAGTTTTCTACAATATCATTCCAAATTCATCCCTCATGTCTATCGTCTCCCAACCATTCGGAGGTGTCCAATAAAATGAATGGAGAAAGGAAGCCAAAGTCAGATAAACCATGCGGATTCCAAAAGGAAGACCCACACATCCTCTTCTCACCACATCCACATACCGCAGTCGATCTATGTCATATGCTTCCGCTTTTCAGCCGAGACCAACTACGTCATCCAACTCTTGTTTCACTCTTTTTCATTTTTTGCGGATTGCGAATGAGTTCAGCCATGACCCATTCGATCATAGTGGAGGTTGAATCAGTACCGCCAAGAAGCATTTCCTAAAGCAATTGTAGAGACATAGTTAGAAATCCAGAAAGCTTAAATTTTTTATAACTCTAATTATAGTTTGGTTACTTACAGAAATCAAGACTTTAATATAAAAAAAAGTGAAATCCTCAGTTCTAGCATCAAGCAGAGCGTCAAGAAAATCGTTGTCGGTGTCTTTCTGCCGACGCTTTCTGTTTTTGGTGGCAATCCAATAATATATGAACAAATCAATAAAGTCATATAACCTCTTCATATGGCTTGCCGTCTCACGGGACACACCCTGGGGATCTACCAACCTAAACATAGGTTAAAAGTCGGACAAGTTCGGTGCTCCGGCAAGCTTCATAATTTTCCACAAGCTATCCTTGAACCCCAGCGAAGCTATCGAACAAACTTTTACCAAAGATCATCTTGCCTAACACATTCATAGAATTGCAGAACGCCGTATGCTCAATATTTAAAGCCTTTCCCCTTCTCTCAAAAATCAAGCGAACCGTGTGAAATACCTGGTCTCTTCTGAGATGTTGTTGGGCTTCTAGTCTTTCGGTGCTCTAGAATTCCATACTCACCCCACAATACGGAGGACTTGTGGCTGGAAAAGACTGTCTGGCCAACAAAGATGTGGTCGTTGGTTTTGACAATCTCCTTCACCATGGCAGGAGACGAGGCCACCACTATTGTTTTCATGCCCAGGTGAAAACTCATAAGTGGCCCATATTTCAGAGAAAACTCACAGAGAGCCTCATGAGGGCTCCAAGCAGTAGGTCCAGGCGGAAGTGGGAGAACTGGAGCCTTCTGCCTCTTCCACTGATAGCCCAATAATGTTAAGGGGACGCTAAGGATCAGAGAACACCCATAAAGCAGCCACATACCCATAATAAATTAGAAGAAAGAGTGAACAAATACAAAGCCAAACAGTTTCTTTTGTTTCCGCTCTGCTCTTTGTGATCTATTCCAATCTAGGTGTCGGATGTAGAATCTTATAAGGAGATAAAAGAACAACCTAAAAAGGAAAAGAAATGCCAAGGAAATAATTTCTTTTGCTTGTAACTATTTTTGATCCATTAACCCTTAGAAATGTGTTGCGAGAAACCGTGTGACTCGGAAACGCATTTGACCAAAGAAATGAACAACTAAAAGAATTCAAACAATATATTTGAAATTTATGCGTGCTGAAAATTTATATTGTTGCAGTTAATTTGATATTTGAAGATTGCCCAAGCGTCAATAGTCAATAAAAAATAAATTGTTATTAGTTCATATTTGAAATTTATGCCTGTTGGAATCTATATTGTTGCAGTTGATTTGGAATTTAAAGATTACCTAGGTGTCAATAACCAATAATAATAAAAATTATTATTTAATCTTATTTTGACAAAAACTGTCAATAATAATAAAAAATTCAAACCACTTAAATATGCTTACATGAGGATTATATATATTATTCAAAGCCAACATTTGGAAAGTTCCAAATTCTTGTTGTAGTCAATTATGACGCCTAGTTAAGAATATAGGACAATTTATGATTGTAAAGTTTCTTCGAGAAGGTTGATTATACTTGTAAGAAGGGAGGCTCTCTGAACTATTAAGGAGACTAGACTTTTATGAAAGGAGACTTTATTAACTTTTAAGAAGGAAGACTTTAGGTGACGCCCTTCCATAAGTCCACGTTTCCTTGTCATAAGCATTCTATTGTCTCACCATGTTCATCTCGAATTAATTAATTGAGTAAATAAACCTATATAATATAAGTAAATATGATTAAATAAATAAGTAAATATTAAGTATTATTAATATTAAATTAATATAAGTACTGTTTGGATGGAGGGTCCTTTGGGGTGGAGTAAACTGATATACTTTGACACTTCTGTGTGAGGCTCTGCTTCTGGTTGAACATTTCAATGTTATCCTTTTTTATTTCCTTATAGTTAATATAAAAAAAAAAAAATAATTATTAAAGTATTCAAATATAATTTAAGATGGTAAAATATAATTTATATAATTATTAAACATAGATTATTATTGTGATTCATTGTCATGTTATATCAAAAGATGATGGCAATTATCATTACTTCTAAAAACATTATAAATTTGCAGCTCTAAAAATATTGTAAAAAATTGCAACTTTAAAAGCGTACTAAAAATGTTTAAAATAAAATAAATGAATAATGTATAATGTGAGCTATTCTAAAAACATGTTTAAGACAAGTAGAAAAAAAAAAATATCCACTGGGATTTTGATATTTTTTTACTCATACTTGCAAAAGTATTACTAAACATGAGGTCAAGACACTATTTACTTTGCCATAAATTTTGGTGGGACAAAGTAAGAAAATTAATTTTCAAATTTGAAATTGCAAAACTTAATTACTAAATATTTATTGATAGTAGTTAAAAACCTTCTATATTAAAAAAATTCAAGAGAACAATTTATACTTTCTTTACACAACCATTAGGCCAAAAGTAAGGTTGTGAACAAAGTTCTAATATTTTGGTTTGTTAAAACATTTATAAAAGTTTTGTTTTCTCGTAAGACAACAATAATTGTGCCCATTGTCGTCTTCCCAAATAGATTAATGTTCTCTACTGAGGGGAAATTTCTTGGAGTTCCATGCATTTGCAACCTGAGTTGTAAAGGCGAGACACAAAATTTACAAAGTAAAATATAATTTACCTTATCTGTATCAAAGTGAAGGCGAGAGATCAAGTTTGAACAACGAGGGTAGGAAGGTGAACTAGGGGAAATGGGGTGCATACAACTATCGAGGGGAAGGATGAAGGCGTGGAAGGGGGTTTGAGGGCAGTAGAAAATTTGACTGAAGGTAAGGCATAAGATTCCTTGAATGATGCTTCAAAAGGAGGAAAGAACTTGGATGAGAGGGTTTACTCTATGTCGCCTGATCTGGGAGGAGGTGGGCCACCCCGTGGCTCCCCAAGTGGGCCAAACTAAGGGGATTGGTCATGTTATCTTTGTTTGTTAAGTGAATCTTCTTTGTCAGAAGTCAACAATATTTTGAATCCTTCCAAATGTGAGTTTAGCATATTTGTTCTAGATCTAGCTTTGGATAGTTCCATAACATCTATGGAGTTGATGCTAGTTGGAAATTTTTCTGGACCAAACCAACTATTGATGTTGTGCAGCAATATGTAAGCCATAGGTGGTTCTTTAAGGGTCAAGTTTGTATTGTTGCAATGGCCAAAGGGGCTTTATCCTTTTCGTTGACCAACATGGAGGATATGATGAAATTCCTTTGTGGTGGCCCTTGGATGCTAGGTAAATCAACCTTGGCTTTGAGAAAATGGAGTCCTAATCTTGACTTGAATGGATCTTTTATGGAATCTACCCTGGTTTGGGTGAAACTTCTAGGGCTCCCTCTAGAATTTTTGAATGAGGAGTTGTTTAAGGGTATTGTGAGTACTATGGGAGAACTTCTTGCCATAGACCTGACAACTTCTTCAAAATCCAGGTTGTTTTATGCAAGTTTATGTTTTAATGTTAGTCAATCCACTGGTTTACCACTTTTTATAGACATAATGTCAAGATTGGGGAAATGGTAGCAACCTTTGGAATTTGAATCTTTTCCCTTTATTTTCTTCACCTGTAAGAAATCGGGTCACTGGGCTACAAATTATCCATTAAAAAAGGGGAAAGTGAAGGACATCCGTAATATTAAAGGAAATAGAATAGAATGTCTGGTGAAGGATGCTATGGAATCAAGGGAGATTTCAATACCCCTCTAAATTATTTTGAGAAACTTGGTGGTTGTAGATCTCAACTGGATAATAGATTAGATTTAAGACATTTTATCAATATTCAAGCATTGTCTTATATTGATTTACATGGAATCAAATATACCTTGTCCAACGAATGAGTGGGGAAAGATTGTATCCAAGATAAAACCTTGATACAGATTTGATCTCTAATGGATCGTATGGTAAGTATCTTTATTCCTTGTCCTCTATTCAGAAGACTAGCTTTGACCATTTCCCTAGTTCTTTTTCTGCTAAACCTCTCTATTCAAAATAAATTTCCCTTTTCTTTTTGAAAAAATGTGGACTCTTCACCCAGATTTGGAGAAGAGTATCTTGGAATGAAGGAGTGATAAGATTTATGGAAGAACTATGTTTAAAGTTTCTAAGAAATTGATTATTATGTAAGTTGAAATCTAAGAATGAAAGACAAAGGTTTTTGGTGATATTTTTAAACAAAAAGAATCCGTTAAATCTAAGATGAAATAAATCTAGGATTTTATCTAGGAGCTTGGGTACTCTGAAGATGTTAAAAATTAAGAGAATGAAGCTTTGATTGATTATCCTAATACTATTTCTAAGGAAGAAGTCTATTAGAGACAAAGATATTAGGTTACTTGGCTTCAGGAGGGTGATAGAAATTCCAAGTATTTTCACATCACTATTATGAAACATAGGGAAGCCAAAATGATTAGCTAAATTAAGAAGGGAAGAATTGTCTTGGATAATGAGGAGGAGATGAAACAAGAAGAGGCAGACTACTTTTCCAATCTTCTTCCTGCTGATCACAATCATGTGGAGTCTGAGAAAGATAAGTTTCTAAGTGATATCCATAGTATCATTACAGATGATCAAAACAAAATGTTGGGTGCTAGATTCGCTCTTCCAAAGAAATTAGGGATGCGGTTTTCTCTTTTGATGGAAATAAGGCTCCTAGCCCTGATGGTTTTCCATTTTTTTTCTTCCAGCTTTTCTAGCCCATTATGGAGAAAGATGTTTCAAATGATTTTAAAAATAAATCTAAGGATGTAGGAGATTTTTGAAGAAAAAAAATGCCACTTTCTTAGCCATGATCCCAAATAAGAGGGGTACCAACTCCTTTGATCAGTTCAAAATGATAAGTTTATGCTATTCATTTTATAAGATCATATCTAAAGTTTTGACTTTGAGACTCCTTAAGATTCTTCCTTCTGTCATTTCTCCTCGGTATAATGGATTTGTCTGGAGAAGACAAATCCTAGACTCTATTATCTCTATGCATGAGAATATATATTCTTTATCGAAATCTAAGAAGCAGGGTTTTCTTTTAAAGCTAGACCTTGCTAAATCTTATGACAGAGTTGATTGTATTTTCTTGAGGAAAGTATTGGATAAGTTTGGGTTTGGGCCTAGAATCATCCAAATTATTTATAAAATTATTTCCACAGCCTACTTTGGTGTTCTGATTAATGGCTCTTCTTCCTGCTTTAATAAATCAAGGGGTATTAGACAGGGAGACCCCATCTCCCCTATTTTATTTACCATTATGAAGGAGAGCTTGGGGAGATATGTCCATAAATTGATCAGCGAAGGGACTCTCAAAGGGTTGCATCCATCCTCTTCTAACCCAGTTTTATCGCACAAGAAATTTGTTGATGATACTATTACTATGTCTGAGCCTACTATTCAAGAGCCTAGAAACATGAAGGGGTTCTTAAGTCGCATACAAAGACAACTAGACAATTCATTATTGGGAATAAGAGTTCTCTCTTCTTTATTAATACCTCAAAGGAGAGATGAAAGAAAATTGCTTCTATCCTAGATTTTAACATTTCTTCCTTTCCTTGAGTTGATTAGGGTCTCCCCCCTAGGGGATAAGCCTCCTGAATATTTTTGGATGAATATTATTGATGACACGTAACTGATTGAATGTTTGAAGATGTTAAGTTGATCACCAAAATGTAGAAGGATAATGCAAGACATTAAATCAGTTAATGGATTGTATTGTCATTGATGTCAACTTGATACAATCTATTCGGTTATAATCAAAGTGTCAAATACATCAGAGAATCAAAGAGAGAAAGATTATGCTTTGAGTAATGCATAAAAGACAAGAATTCACTATGTGACTTCAAACACCGACGGTCAATGGAACATGACAGACAAAGATCACTGACACTCAAGTTACAGTGATGCCCGAGCAAGAACACCGAAAAGAAGAATCACAAGCATAATCGACGGCCAGAAACATAGTGTAAACCGACGAAGAAGCTCGAGGAGAACTGGAGTGTTGACCGACGCTATCAAAAAGTTAAACACTGAAATTAACTTGAGTTTAGAAACAAAAAAAAAATCCAGCTAGCAGAGATAAATATAGACTTAACTGGTAGTTATCATTTTTTTCATCGACAATATAAGCCAAAGAAAAGTAAACGATTTAAAGCTATTTTGTCTAGTTGGTAAGAAGATCTCTGCAAGATAAAACAAGAGTTTTTCCTTTAAATCTAATTGGCTAAGTTTGTGATCACGCCAAGATTAAGAAAATCAAGAACCTAACAATGGTGATATGTCTATGATGAGACAACTCAATTCATTATAAATTATTTGGGTGAATGAATGAAAAGAGGATGCTAAAGGGAAACTTCGTATAGTCCTGATCAATCAAGCTGAGGAAAGAGCTAAAGTTTTCTGCGAACACTGACCAACAAAGCACAACATCACCGAGGAGAATCAAAATGGAGCAAAGGTATAAACTAAGATATATTAATCAAATTAGTTTATGAGATTATAATAGATCTAAAAATCTGCAAGTATAAGCTGTATATGGGAACAGATCATACTATTTCAGTTTAACCATTGATACAGAAAGTCTCTTAACCGAGCAAGCTTTAAAGATCCTTTCTATATTGAGATACATCCCAAGGAGTATCAAAAAGTTTTATCAATGAAGGTAGCATAGAGATGCCCGATATCAAGTGACAAACTAAACTTTTAAATCCTCTAACAAGGTCACACCTAGCAGTGTGTTTGTAACCTTTTACAAGGTTGGCTCTTCACCGAGCTCACTTCAGAAGAGTGAAAATTTTGGGTTACCGGTCCCAAGTAGTTTTTCCCTTAACATGGTTTCCATGTTAAAAATCCATGTGTTAATGTGTTTATGAGCCATTAATTTAGTGTTTAGCATTACACATAGCTTAACTTGATTTCTTGGTATACTCTAGATAATTTACTATCTTTCAATAAATTAGTAGAGTGCTATTCGGTAAACATATAGTAAGAGGTTTAACAAAGAATTCCGAGGAGTAGTAATTTGATATAGTATTTGAAGGCATTCATCTTAGAGGACTGAAGATAACTATAGGCTTAATGTTGTGGTACTAAGTTTTGAGAGTTGATTATTGGAATATTTTTGAGGCCACTAATTTACCCCCCTCCCTCTTAGTTATTACTAATAATTATTGAGAACTTTAACAATAAACTTCCTGGATGGAAAGGTGTTTTTCTTTCTCAGGCAGGTAAATTCACCTTTCTCACGTCTTTCTTAAAAAATTTAGTCATATATGGGATTTGTGTTGGAAATTTGACTGTACTGAAGTATATGACTCTATTTAGTGTTTTCATTATGGCAACAAAGTCATATGAAGTTTTGGAGTCAGCACACACTATCAGAAGATCAGAAATTGGCTAAGTTCAGAAAATAGGATAGAGCAAGGAACATGCTAGTATACTTTTGATTAGTGTGTGTTCATTTTTTATCCAAATGATATGCACCTTTGAAGATAATCTTATGAGTATGTTTACATGCTAATTCTAAAAGTGCATGATCAGATCTGCAAGTATGAAGAAGATATAGCCAGTTGAAGAGGTACAGCCAGTGACTGCCAGAATAAGACAGAGATCATAGACAGAGCCGACAAAGATTGTTTTGGTACAAGATGTACATCTATCCTCAGGACTTGTGCCTTTGGATTAGTGATTTTTAGTGACCTAAAAATCTATGGTTAAAAGTGCATGACTTGATTCATCCTGGATAATTAGTTATGGCTATTTTGGTGAAGTGGACTGTGTGAAAAGACGTGTCTGTTCAGTTTGAGTAAAGCAGTTATAGTTAATTTGTTAAGCTGACTTAATGAAGGGTTGCATGGTTATGTAAGTGATCAATATAGATCATAAAAGGTTTCCTAAATCTGACATGTTCATGTCCTTTGAGGAAGTACTTATAGAAGGTCATTTGTGATGGAAAAAGTTGTGAAAGCCAAAGATTGACAAGTAGAGCAGAGTGTTGATGCAGCAGAGCTATATTTATCATATGTTGATAATATAGATGTTTATGTTAAAGAATTCAGAATATAGACTTGATTGTTCTATTTCTTTACAAGAGGTTAAAGCATCGGTGCACAAAAAGGAACTGATCAGACAAGCAGTGTCACATACAATATTTCATCTTGTTGATACAGTGTGTATCAAATATCCAGAAGGTTGTAGCCTTCACCACTTGGACAGTGAGTCCACCGCCCCTAACAGGGTTATTTTAAAATACTCCTAATAGGGTCTGACCCTTAACAAGGTCACTGTACTTCATGTATTGTAAAAACAACTCCTAACAGGGTTAAGGATCTTCTAACAAGGATCATAAGACACTAGTATAAAATATTTATGGGCACTAATTCCCACCGGGGTTTTCACCTGCATTGGGTTTCCCTGTAATCATATTTGGTGTTATTAGTTGTTTATGTTTATCTTACTTGCATTGATATTCATTTCAGTACTTAAGCATTTAAGTAAAGATTCAGATAATTAGAAAAAGTATTAATTGATAGATCACTGATTCACCACCCCCCCCCCCTCTCAGTGATCCTAATCCTAACAATAGGTATCAGATTTCTGGTCCTCAGCAAATAAGTTTAAC
>MU225696.1:2433899-2471228 GCA_018584345.1 Thuja plicata
ACTTGAGGAGATCATGGAGAAGGAAGAAATGAAACATCTGAAAAAGAATCTTGAAGCAGCCCTTGAAGAACTTGACACATATGAAAAAGAAAATGAAGATCTAAAACTAAAAGTTGAAGGCATGCAAGTACTTATCAAGAAACTGAAAAAAGAATTAAGGAATTGTTCCTCAAATGATTTGGGAGAAGTAGTCAAAAATTTGAATGGAGAAAATTCATCTCTGACAAATCAGATTGAAGAATTAGATGAAAAGCTATGTAACAATCAAGATGCCTATGATGATCAAGTCAAAGAAAACAAGCAGTTATTGTAAGAACTGAGAACAGCAAACATGGAAATCTTGGAGCTAAGAAACAAAAAAGATAAGATGGAATTTGAATTGATGGCAGCAAAGAATCATATTGACAATTTACACACAAGCAAGGATCTGATAGAATCACAGTTGTATGCTCAAAATGTTAAAGGAGATACCAGCGGTATAGGACATAATGAAGCACAAATTCAGATTGATGCCATGCAAGAAATAATTAAAGAACCAAAGGAAATCACAGATACTAAGGAGATTGGAAATTAGACTGAAGACAATATTGAACCACCTAAGGATGAATGTACGCTAGTTGACAGAACTTGTTATGCCTGTAACAAGAATGGACATATTGCAAGGAATTGTAAAGAGGTAAGACCCTTCAATGGTTACTGTTAATCATCCAATAAGTTTGGTCATAGAGCTATATATTGTAAAACAAGTCAGAAGAACAAGAATTAGAATAATCAAAGAAATTAGAATTAGCAAAGACAAAGAAGTTATCCTCAGCAAAATGTTAGAAGTACTCAGAACATCACATCTCAGATATGTAATCACAATGTTCATTCAGCTAGACAGTGTAGATTGGTAACTCACAACAATACACTGAATAATATCAGACATCCTATCATTTGTCAATCATGTGGAAAAGATGGACACATCTCTAAATTTTGCAGATCTAGAGTGCAGAGACAAGAGACCCCTAAAATGTCAGAAGATTCATTATGGGATAAGGAAGGAGAAATCAAATTTGTGAAAGCTACAAAAGATGCGAGCACAATCTAGGTCAAAGTAAAGAAGGATAATGAAGAGAACAAGGTAGTAGATGCATCCTTAGTGGACACGCCCTCTACTTCTACTTGAATAGACCTTCTTGGTCTTAGGGGGAGCTATTCTAGCTCTGAACCCCTGCATGGCTGGTATACTCACCTCTGAGTATGCGCCTTAGATTACAATTGTTTGGAGACATTGTGTTGCAGTATGCAAGAGAACATGGTCTAAATTGTTATCAGGAACAAGAACGAAAGTTACAGTTGCTTTCTGTGTACACACGGCAAGTATTAATGGCAGAAAACTACATTGCAATCACCAAATTCTCACTTGCAGTCAGAATAAATGATTGCAGATCATAGAAGCCCTAACATTTGTATTGTTAATGGACTACAGTTGTTCTTATCAGTGAAGAAAGGAGATTGATAATTGTTATTTGTTAAGCAAAGTAATTTGAGTTTGAAACGAAGCCCAAGCGCAGACACGTCATTTCAGAAATTAGTTGAAAAATTACTTAACAATCGAGTAAGAGGTTGGATAATCAAAGGAGAACTTGCAGTCAAGTAGAAAAGTGTCACAATTACATTCTTTAGTTGAGATTTATATCAAAAAAATCTTTGAAACATCTCAGAAGTGATTTATCAGTATGCTTCGACGCGTGAATTTCATAAAGCAGAATCTTGTTGAGCAGTGTTCTATGTGAGAGTATCTGTATAGCCATTGGAGATTTTTTTTTGGAGCCGACTTGATGTTATCCTTGGAAGCACATATATTAGTATATCCATTGGAGATTTTGTTTTGGAGCCGACCTGATGTTATCGTTGGAAGCGCATACTTATTGTTGATCATCTAAAGAGCATTCACATAAGAGCAGAATTGATTGAAGATACATATTTGAAATGTCATGTGAAAAAGTAGATAAAACTATTATGACAGGTCCACAGGATTATGTGCCCATAGCAAAGGATATGGAGGATACATTCACCGTTGATAATGTTGAAGTATCAATGGCAAGCAATGGATATTGATATAGATAAGTTTGAAGAAACATTTGTGAGTATTCAAGAGGCTGAGAGTCTTTATATCAGCAAGAAGATATATTGATTTAAGATATCACAGAAAAAGAGAAGGCTAAAATAATGGACAATTCATCATCATTGTTGTAAATTTTGACACCCATAACAGACTTAGACTCATGGGGATAAAATAAGTAAGTGGGAGTATATAATCTGAAGAAGTCATGAAAAATAGATCAAATATTGCAGAAGAGAAGTATATGAAGAAGAAGCTCAGTGAATTGGTTAGCAACTTGATCTTAGTTCACTCAAATTTGGTAGAGCATCCTTGAAAGAGTTTGCAGCAAAAGGCAGAAAGATTATTGTTGACTGTATGAATCAGACAAGTTAAGTGCCCATCATTACAAAGAATATCCAGGAGGTAAAAGCTATGATAGAGAAGATAAGAAAATCTATGGAAGATCCCTCCACCAATATCAATATGTGTATATCAGGGGCAGATTGATAAGATTGAGAAGGAAAAGAAGTTAATATCAAAGGGAGAGTAAAGCAATGGAGTCTATCATATGATAAAGGTCCTAGCACAGACTTGGAGAAGATGGAGAAGCTACAATATGCATTATGCGCGCATCTACAGATTGATAATTCACTGATTTCATTTTGGGAGAAAGAGATCCAGAAGTTGCAGATTGCATATTCAGATATGTATGCTAAGTAAGTACATAGAAGTGTTTTAGATAGTTGATGCAGTGAAGGCATTCTGGCAGAAAGAGATCCAATTCCTTCAGACTGTATATCCAGATGTTTACATGGAGTGAGTATCCTAAAACTCACAAGTTTTTGCACACCTTTGTCATTAATGTCAAAGGGGGAGTAGAGTATGAAGAATATGGAGTCTAGTATATGATAAAAGGGAGATATAAGATAGAGAGTTTTTATATAAAAGTAGAGATAGTAACTTCACCATATTCCTTTGTTGCCATTAATGCCAAAGGGGGAGATTTTTGGAAAGTTGAATATACTAAATTATATGACTCTATTTAGTGTTTTCATTATGGAAACAAAGTCATATGAAGTTTTGGAGTCAGCACAGACTATCAGAAGATCAGAAATTGGCTAAGTATAGAAAACAGGACAGAGCAAGGAATAGGCTGGTATAGTTTTGATTAGCGAGTGTTCATTTGTTATCCAAATGATATGCACGTTTGAAGATAATATTATGAGTATTTTTTCATGCTAATTCTAAAAGCACATGATCAGATCTGCAAGTATGAAGAAGATATAGCCAGTTGAAGAGGTACAGCCAGTGACTGCCAGAACAGGACAGAGATCATGGACAGAGCCAACAGAGATTGTTTTGGTACAAGAGTTGTGTCTATCCTCAGGAATTATGACTTTGGATTAGTGATTTTTAGTGACCTAATAATCTATGGTTAAAATCACATGACTTGATTCATCCTGGATAATTAGTTATGGCTATTTTAGTGAAGCGGACTGTGTGAAAAGACGTGTCTGTTCGGTTTGAGTAAAGCAACTATAATTAATGTTAAGATGAATTAACGAAGGGTTGTGGGGTTATGTAAGTGATCAATATAGATGGTAAAAGGTTTCATAAATCCAACATGTTCATGTCCTTTGAGGAAGTACTTATAGAAGTTCATTTGTGATGGGAAAAGTTGCGAAAGCCAAAGATTGACAAGCAGAGCAGAGTGTTGATGCAGGAGAGCTATATTTATCATATGTTGATAATATAGATGTTTATGTTGAAGCATTCAGAATACAGACTAGATTTTTTATATTTCTTTACAAGAGGTTAAAGCATCGATGCACAAAAAGGAACTGATCAGACAAGCAGTGTCACATACAACAGTTCATCTTGTTGTGTATCAAATATCCAGAAGGTTGTAGCCTTCACCACTTGGACAGTGAGTCCTTGGATAGTGAGTCCACCAACCCTAACAGGGTTATTGTAAAAGACTCCTAACAGGGTCTAACCCTTAACAAGGTCAGTGTACTTCATGTATTGTAAAGACAACTCCTAACAAGGTTAAGGATCTTCTAACAAGGATCATAAGACACTAGTACATAATATTTGTGGGTACTAATTCCCATCGGGGTTTTCACCTGCATTGGGTTTCCCTGTAATCATATTTGGTGTTATTAGTTGTTTATGTTTATCTTACTTGCATTGATATTCATTTCAGTACTTAAGCATTTAAGTAAAGATTCAGATAATCAGAAAAAGTATTAATTGGTAGATCACTAATTCACCCCCCCTCTAAGTGATCCTAATCCTAACACTTTGTCTCTTTAGAATACCATCTTAGTTTGCTGATAAAATAGAAAGCATTCATAAGCACTTTTTATGGTCTCGATATGAAGAGAATAAATGTATTCATCTATTATCTTGGGATAAGGTTTGTAAATCAGAGAAATTTAGAGGACTAGGTATCAAATCTATTAAATAAATGAATTTGGCCATTCTTGCTAAACAATTATGGAGAATTTATGGAGAGGATAAGGAGTGGAACAAGATATGGAAAAATAAATATATTGCTAACTTTCTTCCTTACCAAATCACTCGGGAGGATTATAACATTGGAGGATCTAAAATCTGGAATAGTGTCATGAAAGCCAAGAAGGTGATTGCTAAAGGTGGTATTTTCGAGATTGGGGATGGAAGGAAAATTAGTTTTTGGGAAGACTAATGGATTTTTGATAAGCCTTTATATATGCTACCAGACTTGTAGGATTTAATGAATAGATGTAAATTATCTTTTGGATCCAAGTCGAGGGATTACTGGAGAGGTAATAGATGGGTGAATCTGAATGAATTTATTAATAAAGTTCTTTTATCCCAACATATTATTGAAAATAACGAAGACACCTTAATTTGTTGTTTGGAACCTTCTGGTAGTTTCTCTGTTTTCTATGCTTACAAAATTATGATCTAGCCTACTAATGAGTTTCCCTTTTGGGCTAAAGCATGGAATAAATATCTTATTCCTAAATTTGAGATTTTTTTATAGTTGTTTATCCATAATTAAGTCCTCACGATTGACAATTTGATTAAAAGAGGGTTAAATATCTTCCCAGCAGATGTTGCCTTTACTCTAAGGAGAGTGAATCTGCTTCTCATGTTCTCCTCAATTGTTCTTACTCCTTAGTAATATGGGAAGCCTTGTTACAGAGATGGAATGCTTGCTGGGTGTTTCCTAGTACTATCTAGGATTTCTTCCAGCTATGGAATTGTCCTAGTTTAAAAATGAGAGACAACCTGGTGTGAAGTATTTCTATTCGTCACCTAATTTGGAACACCTCAAAAGAAAGAAATAATAGGATTTTTTAGGGATAATCAAAGAACTCCTTTGGTGTTGGAGAATCTTATCTTTAAAAGTTTCCAAGAAAACTTCTCAACACAGGAAAAAATATTCGGGAATTGAGGGCTGGGAATTAATTATTTTAATTTTAATTTGAAGTATCAAAAAAACAAGGCAGTCCCTGGAAAATTATTGTTGCTTGTCTCCTCCTGAGCGTTGGGTAAAAATCAACTTTGATGGGGCAGCTTAAGAGAACTAGGGTAAAGCTAGTTGCGGGGGTGTCATTAGGGATATAGTATGGGTAATTTCATTTCTATTGTTGATTTTCCTATTGGAACTCAATCTAATCATGTGGTAGAGGCTCTTGGGGCCTTTCATTCTCTATCTTTTGAACTTAAAAAATGTGTGGTTAGAAGGTGATTCACAAAATATCATAAACTGCTTAAGGGGAAAATACAAACTTTCTTCGTCGCTTGGGAACATGATTAATAAGGCTAAAGATATCTTTGGATCCTTTAATAATTCCTATGTTTCTCATGCCTTTCAGGAATCGAATAAGGTTCGTGGTTTGTTTGCTAACAAAGGGGTCATTCTTCACACCCGCATGACTTGGCACAACTGAAAGAACCTAAATGTGGAGGGCATTAGTCTTATTAATTATGAAATGACTAATAGTAAGGAGGCCCGACATTTATTGGAAATGATGAAAATATTGTGGAAGGGTAAACACGTCATGAAATATTTCAGCATGCGTAAAATTTTAATGCTTTATAATTTCTACTTTTTCTACATGCTTTTTGGGTGCTTCATCTTTCCTTTTTTAGCTACTACCTTTAGGTTTTCTTGTCTTTGTGCATAAAAACTACTCCTATGAGATCAACATCTATGGGAGGTGATTTGAACAAAGAATAACCTACTGACTATCCACATCTAAAGGAGGAATCTGAAATCTAGAGGAGGCTTAGAAAGAGCCAGCTTACACCCTATCTGGAGAAACAACACGAATATGACAAGGGGATAATCCAAAATTTAATTTTTGGGTAGACGAATGATTCTGTGACTATCGACAGAAGGCATGTTGATCTTAATGTGGAGCTTATAGGGTAGGTAACCGGTTTACCCATGTTTGGAATGATTTTTTATAGAAACAGGAAAGTGTCTAAAATGGCGGTTTAAAAATTCTCTAAGGCTAAGGCCGAGAGGAATGAAATGGTTAAGAAGAAGGGTTTTTAAATGACTGTTAAGATTATAGAATTCTCGCATAAAATCCTTATTGTGATTATTGAGTATATCACTTTGGAAGGATAATTTCAAGAGCACATTAACATCATTTTGTGATTTTGAATCACTTTCGACACAAAGATTATATATGGGTGCCAGCAAGAAGTTGAGTCCACGTTTTGGGCCAAAAGTGGAAGTGTTTTCCCTATATTTCAAATTTTTTGTCAATTTATGTCAAAAAATTGAGGCACTTAGAGATTGAATCTAAAAAAAATTCACTAATAAAAAAGTAGTGCTGAGAGTCTACTTTTCAAATATGTAATTTATTGAAATACCCACATGGTAGAAAGTTTTTTTTAGTAGGCATTTTTAAAAACTACTTTTTCAAAATGCTTGTTTCAAGACCATACCACACACGTGTACGAAAACCATATTTTGACCTAAATAAATGAATTTTTGTGAATCCTTCTGGGGAAAGATACCTAAGACACAAAATATTGATGAGAATATATATATATATATATATATATATATATATAAATTTTTATTTGACTATAAAATATATTTTTGAAACCTCTATTGTACGACCACCATAATTTGCTAAAAACTTCACATTTTTTCAAAATTATTTTTTTTAAATTCAAGGAAATTCTATGTAGATTGATATCATATAAATTATTTTAAAGAAAATGTAAAAACAAAACTGTTATTAAAGTTTTAGTGAACCATACTATTTTAAGTTTAGGTACCACTTTTGATTAATAAATATTCTAAAAATAGTAAAATTGATCATATCACCATAAAATTTATGTTTAAGAAATATAGACAGTAAGTTCTCTAATGGGTTTTTATTTCGTAAAAACATTTGAATAGGAAGACCCTCAAAAAATTATGAAAAGATAGAAATCTGGTATTCAAATGCTTTAGCCATTATTTTGGAGGTCCAAGCATAGGCTTGGTCCAACCAAGCCTATCGCAAACCAAAATCCAATGCAAAGGGTGGTCTTGTAAATTCTAAATTTAAAAAATAGGCACACATTTAAAAACGTGTACATGTTTCTTAAATATAATAAATCGGCATAGAATAATACGTTTCTTTAAAAAAAAAATTAAAAATGGGCACCCGTTTTGAAAAACAAAATGGGTACCCATTTTGAAAAAAATGGGCACCCCATTTTTTGAATTTTGGATCGGGTTTCTGAGCCTAAGATGGGTGCCTGTTTCTAGCGGCATTTTTCAAGTGCACAAGACTTACACGAAATTGTAACCCAACTTCTTGTACATACCCATATCCTTGCCTTTTTTCTTTACAATTATCTATATCACAGTTTGGTTGAAAACATGGTGGATTCTAGTAAGCCTGTTCTTCAGGAGGGCCTATTTTTATTTTATTTTTTAGTACATGAAGAATGATATCCCTAAGAGTATGGTTAAATACCCTAGGGATAAGAGCAAGATTATCAATTTCGGAATGTGTAAGGTTGAGACACCTACTAAAATAAGTAAAAATGTTAAATCCACCTCCAAGAGTGTGGAAGCCCCTTCCTCTTCTCCAAAGAATAAGAAGATAGAATTGGTTAACTATTCGATGAACTCAGAGAACGAGGAGTTGGATGAGGATTATTCTAAGAATGAAGACACAAATTATATCCTAAATACTAACAAGAACTCTGATTCATTGGTTGGTGGCATGGATACTTCGTCTTTAGGGGAAACACCAAATGAGGATGGAGAGAAATTAAGGTGATAACTCCCAAGGAGAAAGCTATTGGTAAATACAAGGAGAATGATGATGAAGCTACAAAGGACACTACGATGAAGATTTCTCCTAGTTAGAATGAACAAGGTAAAATTATAATTGACCTTAACTAGAATAAGTTATCTAATATGAAGAAGGATACTGCTATTAAGGGGGATAAGAAGATTAAAACTGTGGAAGGAGAAGGGGATATTGACATGGATGATGTGGAGGAGTATAAGATAGATAAGGAGAATATCTTATCCTACTGTAAGGATGCTAAGGATGACGATGACATAAATGAAGAGGATCCCTATAATGAGGATGACCTGAAGGGGAGGGATTATTACATTCTTTACATATCTAAGGAGTACATGAATGTTGAGAATAAGGAGAAGGAGGATAATATGGGTGCTTCTTAGAGAGATCCCCCTGTCACTATGGTGATGGGGGATTTTTCTGATAAGGAGGATAACACTATTGGGTTTTTACACATGGCTAAAGATAAAGCCCTCTACTCCTTCAGAAATGATAATTGGTACAATCAGGAAACAAAGAAGCTTAGGTTACACAACAAAGACCTGGAGGCCAAATACCAAAATATGGAAGAGAAGGTTGTTGGAATTATATTGGAATGATATACTGAGAGCGGAGGGGTGAATCAGTACCTCTAAAAATTTTCTTGGTTATCCCATTAACCCTTAATCATTAGTTTGTAAATTATCTTATCTAACTGTTCATCTTCCTTTATGTATATGCAATCATATCATAAGTTCTTTAACATGTAACCATACAAGAAACATTCATGAAAAATAGATAACACATAACACAAGATATGAAATCGCAGAAAACTCTTGTTAGGAAGTAAAAACTGCGGTGAGGATTGTTACTCACAAGAATTCAATATCTACAGATAAGAAGGGGTTGGTTAAGGCTTACAATTGGTCACTTGTGATGACCTACCCTATTAGGAGTATTATAGTGGAGACTTGTTAAGATGTACTTCATTTGAATCTTTAGAAACACTGTTAAGTGTGCACTCTGTTAATAGATTTGTAAAGAACGGTTAAGTCCACCTTCTACAAAATGATTTTAGATGTAATGCACTTGTTAGAATGCAACTACATAAGTCTTTGATCTGATAATGTATGCAATCTCTAATTACTGATGACAGATCCAATAAAGCTTCCTATGTATCAGTAATCATCTTTCCATGATTGAATAATACCTTTGTCTGCTCGTCGGTAGCCTCTGTGTGTTCTTGACAACTGATATGGTCTATTTCTGAACTTTGCATGAATTCTACCTTCTGCTCCTTAGATGCTCTTCATGTCTATCAATAATAGTGAATTCATAACTCACAATTGATTGAATATCTATTTATAGTGGATTTTAGCTCAATTCTTGATTCACGCTTTGCATGTTAAATCTAGATCCAAGGTTTACAAATTGACCTTGATCTTTAGTTAGATATGTTTTAGATCTGTTAGGATGCTTTCAAACATTTACATAAAGCTTTCTTGACCCTCAAGTTATGATTTAAAACAAATCAAAACTCTATAAATAGAATTACAGTGCTTTATTTGACGAGTAAAACTCAGATTCACTTTTTGTGAGTTCTCTAACTGACTGTCAGTTTTATTTGTCATCGGTGTTCCTTTCTTGAACTGGTCATTAGGTATGCCTTTTCTGTCCACCGATTTTGTTCTCAAAACTGTATCATCGGTGATGAACTCAATGTTATGTTATTGACCCATTAGTGATGTCCGGTTCCCTTTGTCGGTGCAACACTTGTCAGTGTTTGTCGGTCAATTCCATACTTAGCATTTTATAGTGACCTTTTGTTTTGTCGAGTATGCTCATTGTCTGCCGGTTATGCTTGTAGTCTATCGGTAATGCTTGTACTGACGATCTTTGTCAATGTTTTTCACTAAGTGTACTAATGGAAAAATTAATGTCATCAATCTCCTCCTTTGACATTAGTATCAAAAACATGATATGTGCAACATACTGAGTGTATTAGTATGTACACCTATGTATACTTCTTCCTTAGTCATTTGAATGACCCCCCCTATGTATATGCCGATAAGTGTAAGTATATACATATCCTTATGTATTGATCTTTTCCCTTATTTTGATATATTGTACATAGCTATCTTTACATATATGTTCCTCCTGTACATACAATATAAATTTCCTTTCTATTCCTCCTTTTTTTTAAATAAAGGAAAAGGTACTTATAGCTTGTAAAAAAGGTGGGAATGTGAGGACTTGTCTCCTCCATCATATTTTCCCATTTATCCTTTAGCATTTCTAGAGCCATGTGATCAAGTGATATCCTTACATGTATATCATAGATTTTGTCTACTATAGACATATTTGGGGTTGCAATAAGGTTTCTTGCTTCATAAATATGCTGCTGTAGAATAGTAAAATTAGGCAGAATGTGTGCTTGTAGTTCTGTAATCTCACCTCTTAGTTATGTTTTAGCATCCCATATTTCTTGCCTTGGCCTCAATGACCTTATCATGATGTGCCTTGATAATTTCTACATTTAAGGTTAGGCTTTGTGCACTCACTGTGACATTAGAATCTATCTCTGCTAACTTGTCACTATTTTCTTTTGTAAAATTTTCAAGCATGCACATCTTTTGAACTAAGGTAATTGCTTCAGCAATCATTGGCTCTAATTGATCAGTTAGTTTAGAGAGCTTTACCTTGTTTAGTGCCACTTCTTGACTGATTTTATCAATTAACTTGTATTGATACTTCTTTTATGCTTGTTCTTCCATAGCTTGTTCTGCATCTATATTCTTGTCTGTGATTGCGTCGGTAAGAACAACTATTTGTTCATTAGCTGTAGTATTTTATTCAAGTTTTACCTCCGGAACAATTTGTTGGAGAATGTCTCTTACCTTTTCAAGTGCCATTGTTTCCCTATGTTCCTGTATCATTTTCTTTTGAATGGCTTTCCTTTGACATAGCACTCCAAACTCTTGAAGTTTATAACTATCCAAAGTGGTAATATCCCAGTTTGGAACTTCTATTACTTCATCCAGTGTAACAGCCAAAATGTCTTTCTTTCTTTATTTTCTTCTTCTTCTTCTTCTTCTTCTTTGGCTGAGTGGCAGATTGATGTACTACCATTTGTAAATCTTGACATTGGGTTGACTTGGTAGGTGAAGGTCGAGAAGATGAAGCGTCATTTTGTATCTGTTCTGAGTCCACCGGCTGGTTTGGTGAAGATGTCTCCTCATTTTCCTTAGGTTTATCAATAGATACATCTTCTTTAAGTTTTATTCCTTCATCCTGCTTGACTCCTTCACTTTTGTCTTTTTCTTCACCCTTTCTCAGTGTATCCTCTATTTTGTTATCAGTTTCTTTATTTTGTTCTTTTGACACTTCTTGTTGATTGTCAGTTGCATCTTTCATTTCTGTATCTGTATCCTTTTGAGTGTTGGATACATCTTTGTTTTCATTAGTACCCATATCCTTGGGTATATTATCATCTTTCTTAGATGATTTTTCCTGACTTGATTGAATATCAATAGCATCTATTAATATATTCATGTTTGTAGGTGTATTGACTGTTGCTATGTCAATAGTTGTATCCTGTCCGTTGGTATTGCTCTTTGTAATATTTATGTCTTCATCTTTTTGTGCTTCTGATGCTAGTTCTTTTCCTATAGTAGTATTGACAATGTTGTCTAACCATGATCCATCATTTATATCATCATCTAAGTTACCTTTTATTGTTAACTCTTCTTTGGTAACTTCTTCATCCTCTCAACTGATGTGAATTGGACTTACTGGTACCTAATTTTCCTCACTGTCTTTAGGCCATTCTTCATCTATAATATCAACCTATTTCTAGCCATTTATTTGCACTTCTTCACTATCTAACTCAATTATTGAGTTATCTCTCTGATTGATAGTTTCCTTCTCATAACTACTCTCCTCAGCAGGATTGAGTATCGTGCTCCATTTATTATGGGTTTCTTGTTCTAGCTCTATAAGATTTTCTTCAAGAAACTTATAAGCTCTCATTTTGGGTGAGAAATTTTTTGCATATTTCTCCATGATTTCATTGATTTCTTCTCTTTTTGATTCAGGAGGTTTAAGAGAAACAAGTACTCTTTCTCTTATCCTCTTCTCCTCATGGAGTGCAAATGTGAACCTAGAAGATATTCTAATTAAAAATTCTTGTGGTACATCACGTGTAGTGAATTATAGTGAGACATAATAGTGTCTACACATTTTAGATCTAAGTGCATCTTCAATTTTATTCTTTTCTACAAAATCCCATCTCAACCATTTCCTAATCTTAGGATGTCCAATAGATGATCCTTCAGAAATGTACTTACATATTTCATCAATGTTTTCATTAGTTGATGTTACCTTTTCTGCTTCCTTTGCTTGTTTGATTGTAGTGTTAGGCACATCCATAGCCGAGTCCTCTAAATCCTCATTTTTCTGAACAAATCTCCCCCTTTTGGTAGGTGCCCTGACTGGTGGTTTTTCCTTTGATGTGTCAAGTTTCATTTTATACACCTTTCCTTTTACCATGGGAGAAGGAGTTGCATCCTTTTCTATTTGACTCCTTGTTCTTGAATTCTTAGGTGGAGGAGGAGGTGGTGAATCAGAGTTTTCTTCCTCTAATTCATTTTCTTCTGCTGTATCACTGATGGGTAGCTGGTCTTCGGTGATTTCCTCCTTACCCTCTTGTTCCTCTTCACCTTCCCTTTCTTCTTCTTCTTTAAAAGATATATTCAAGTTCTTTTTCAAATTCTTCACCATTCTTTTTTACTATTTTACAACCTTCTTGATGACAAGATTTGTTTTAATATTTTTTTTGGGCTCTTCATAGGTGCCAAATCTTAGTTTCTTGTTGTCTACTGGTTCATTTAGTAGTGCCTCAATGGACTCATTGGTTAGTCCTACTTTGATTTCATATTCTAACTTTGAAAGCCATGATTTCCTAGGTACTACTGCTGGATGTACATGAAATGTGTATCTAACATGAAACATATGTTCTCTGTGTGTTCCTCTATTAGATTTTCAAGAATTCTTGTTCTGGCTTGCAGCATTTCCTTAATGGTTTTGAAATACTCATGCATAATATTATCAAAATCTGTTCCTAGTGATTCTATGAATTCACCCATCTGAATGGTTATGGGTTAGCTTGTGTCCCATACAACTTTTCCTATGGAAGGAAAGTATTCTTCAAAGTAAACGAATGTGCACATTATGAGGGAACCAAACTTACGAGTGTTTGTCCTTGAAGATCTTATTGTGCACATGTTCTCCACCAGTTGATGTAACAAGATCTCTGCAAGATCCATCTTCTTTCCCTGTTTGATGATCTTGTATGTTGTGCTCATAGTTGTACTTGATATGCTATTCATTTTTCTTGCTTGGAAGATTTTATATGAAACAACACATGCTCCAAACTTCAGCTCTAAGTTGGTAATGGTGTTGACCTTTAGTACTATTTTATTTGATTTAGCACCAGTCAGTTTTTCCACTTCTGCCAGGGATGGGTGCTTGTGAGCTTGTGGTTTATCGGTTGTAGGATAACCAATAACCACATAAATAACATCCTTAGTTATTTTTTTTGGCTTATTAAGCCACAAAGTCTTGTTGTGAACTCTACTAAGAACAATCTTTATCCATTATGTTTTGAATACTTTGGGAAAATGAAGTACATTCGTGAGTCCTTTTACTTCCAAATGTTTTTTCTCTTCTTTGAGCTTTCCAGCGTCATCACATAGTTCCTTGTAGGCATTATCTAGGTCTAGATCTCCTATTTTGGAGATCTTGCAGTGAATATAGGACCTTACATCCTCTACCAGTAAAACCCTAAGAGGGATTCTAGAGAATGCTCCGGAATTGTCAGGTTGTGAAGCTATTTTAGGGTGTATCTTGTATTTGGGTTCAGCACACAAGCCTCTGCTGACAAGCTTGAAGGATTTCTTCTTATTTTCCTTAATCTTCTCAACTCTAGAAGTTGATGCCAACGTATTGCAAAAATTTAGGGCTTTTTGCAAATAAAAGAGTGCGATTAGTGATTGTTTATTACTTACAGATTCTCTGTGATTGCCTGTGAATGTGAATGCTTCATATCTAATTTATTCCTATTGGGTCACTCTCCAAATTGCTTTGGAATCATTCTGCTCTGCTCAAAAATCGTGGGTGCAAAAAATGAGTTCACCCATTGGGCTTTTATAACCTTTTTGTGCCCTAAGTTGTCATTAATGCTTACCAACTCGTCGGTATATAAAGACTAAGTTTGTCGGTAGAGACAATCATAACATCTTCGGTGTCTGTACAAAGCATTGGTCTTGCTAGCAGCTTTGGTGACTTCACCGATGATTGTCGGTGAGGTTGCAAAGACAACTTTTGTTGACTCAACATTCACTGACGTTCGTAGGTTTACACTTCGCTTGTGTAATGACCGATACATTCTGGTAAGTAGTGATAAATTTTTTATGTGTGTTCACTGATGCAAATTATGCCCAATAACCAATGGTTGCTTTTTAATATTTTGAGCAAACAACAATATTTTGTATCTTTATTCATGCTTATATTACAATATGAACTATGTGTAATGGAACCGATACATAGAATAAATTTTCATAATGTAGTTCCATACTTACTTGTGCAATTTCGTTCGATGTAGTGATGTCACCAAATCCATTGGATGGGGTGTCACCATTTGCATTGCTTGTTCCAGCACCTTCAGTGTTTGTAGCTTTTACCCACATCTTGTTTCTCATTCTCTTGATGTCATCAATGGTATTTCCATTGGGATGTGTACTTGTGTCTGTCAGTCGGTCTTTGCAATATTTTATCACATGTCCAACCTTATGACAGTGCAAACATGCCATACCTAGATTTGTCCAACCTCTTGACCTTCTGGTCCACTTTCTCATACAATTGGAAGCAATATGACCATACCTTCCACATGCTGTGTAGTTTACCCATGTGTTATAGTGCCAAACATATGAGTTACCCACTCTTGTTGGTTAGTTGCTATTATTAGTTTCTTTTGGTGTACAGGCCTTGTTGTTATTTTTCTAGCACTCTTCATGTGTATGCCCATTCATCTTGTAGGTAGGATTGTACTTGTCCATGTAGGTTTTCCTCTTTGAATTTGTCACTTTGGATCTGCATTCATATGCCTTGTGTCCTTTCTTTTGACATTTATAACAATTACCAATGAAAGTAGATTGTGCTTGAGAAATACCTTTCATTTTGCTTCTACAAATGTTTGAGGTGTGGCCTGGTTTTCCACAGTGATTGCATGACAACTTCTTGGATCTTTGGGTTGTGAAAGCATTCCTTTCATCTAGTTGATTAGAAGATTCACCATTCTCATTGTACCCTAATCTTGTGTAGTTTTTGACTCTTCTCTGTCCATCAAGAAAATCATCCATCCTTTTGTTGCTTTCTTCAGCCTTTTTGATCAATTCATTGTGTTGATTTTGAATTTTAATTTCATGCTTCAATTTTTCATTCTCTTCTCTTAGTTCACCAATGATCTGTATTCTTTCAAAGAGTTATGTGCTTAATAAGTTTGCTTCTTAACTCATAAGAATAATCTGGTTGGTAACCTCATGGTGATGTTCAGTAAGTCTTTGAATCTCTAATTCTTTCTCTTATAACTTCTCTGTTATTTTCCTCCTATCATCAATGGCTAGTGTTCTTTCATTTTCATCTTTTCTTGCATCATTCATGACAACAATCATTTTCACCATTTGAGTTTCTTGACTGATTTGCAGCATCTTGATTTGATCTGTCAGATGTAGATTGACCTCTTGTAGACTTGTAATTTCTTGTACTGATGCATCTGAAGCTTTTCTCATTGATGACTTTGTTGTATCAAAGTAATCTTGTATTTCTAATTCTTTGTAGTCTTTCTCATTCAGCCTCGTTGCCATATCCTTTCTTTCATCAAGAAGTTTTCTTAAGTTGATTCTCGCCTCTTTATACTGCTCATAGTTTATTTGCATCTGTTACTACTCATTCTCAATAGTCTTGTCCAGTCTGTACTTTTCCATTGCTTTGATATTTTCTCTTAAGTCTTTAACCTTTTCAAGAAGGAGACTTAGCTCTGATACCAATTGTTGGAATTATATTGGAATGATGTACTGAGAGGGGAGGGGTGAATCGGTACCTCTAAAATGTTTCTTGGTTATCCCATTAACCCTTAATCATCAGTTTGTAAATTATCTTATCTAACTATTCATCTTCCTTTATGTATATGAAATCATATCATAAGTTCTTTAATATGTAACCATACAAGAAACATTCATGAAAAATAGATAACACATAACACAAGATATGATATCGCAGAAAAGTCATGTTAGGAAGTAAAAAACATGGTGGGGATTCTTACCCACAAGACTTCACTATCTACAGATAAGAAGGGGTTAGTTAAGGCTTATAATTGGTCACTTCTAATGACCTACCATTTTAGGAGTATTACAGTGGAGAACTGTTATGATCTACTTCGTTTGAAGCTTTAGAAACACTGTTAAGTGTGCACTCTGTTAAGAGATTTGTAAAGAATGGTTAAGTCCACCTTCTACAAAAGGATTTTAGATGTGATGCACTTGTTAGAATGAAACTACATAAGTCTTTGATCTGATGATGTATGCAATCTCTAATTGATGATGACAGATCCAATAAATCTTCCTATGTATGAGTAATCATCTTTCCATGATTGAATAATACCTTTATCTTCTCATCGGTTTTCTCTGTGTGTTCTTGACAACTGATATGGTTTTTTTCTGAACCTTGCATGAATTCTTCCTTCTAGTCCTTAGATGATCTTCATGGCTATCAACAATAATGAATTCATAATTCACAATTGATTGAACATCTATTTATAGTAGATTTTAGCTCAATTCATGATTCACACTTCGCAAGTTAACTCTAGATCCAAGGTTTACAACTTGACCTTGATCTTTAGTTAGATATGTTTTAGATCCATTAGGATGCTTTATAACATTTACATAAAGCTTGCTTGACCCTCAAGTTATGATATAAAACAAATTAAAACTCTATAAATAGAATTAGAGTGCTTTATCTGATCTGTAAAACTCAGATCCACTTTTTGCGGGTTCTCTAACTGACTGTCAGTTCTGACGGTCAGTTTTCTTTGCCATCATTGTTCCTTTCTTGAACTGGTCTTTGGGTATGCCTTTTCTATCTGCCGATTTTGTTCTCAAAATTGTATCGTCGGTGATCAACTCAATGTTATGTTATTGACCCGTCAGTGATGTCCTGTTCACTTCGTCGGTGCAACACTTGTCAATGTTTGTTGGTCAATTCCATACTTAGCATTTTATCATGACCTTTTGTTCTTTTGGGTATTCTCACTATCTTGTGGTAATGCTTGTAGTCCGCAGGTAATGCTTGTACCGATGATCTCTGTCAATGTTTTCCACGAAGTATACTAATGGAAAAATTAATGTCATCAAAGGTGAGTAACAGGGGTAAGGACTATGATAAATCACAGGATTTTTGTGCCCTTGTCAATTTTTTGGCCACAATTGAGTTCTTGGAAAAAATGTTGTGGAATATGCTTGAGCATTCCAAGGAGGGAATGAAGGCCTCAACTAGTCACCTTTGTTTGTTGGTCAATTTGTTGGAGAAACTCATTGGGGACTTGTTTCAGACTCCTATGGCCAATGGTAAAGGTCCAAGTTGTAGAACCAGAGCAAAGATAAACCCAAATACTTTGTCCAACAAGGAGATAATGGATTTAAAGGCCAGTGTGATGAAATTGATTGAGCTGGATATCAGGATAGATGAAACCCATTACGGTTTGAAAGGTTTGCAGTAAGGTGGTGTTTTTTTCTACTTTTTCTTTTGTTTCTTGTTTAGTTTTTCTTAGTTGGTTAGGGGTGACTTCATTCCCCCTCCTTTTTTTTTGGCTGGTTCTAGTGCTGGACTTAACGCTTACTTTGTATTTCTAAACTTTTTTTGTTTCGGGTCCTTATAAGACCTAATTTTTCTTAATTTTCAAAACAAAGTGATTTACAATTTGGCATCCATATTTTTTATACACCAATAAGAAATTCTCCCCATTGTGTGTTTTTTTTCTAATAACAATCTTTAATGTGACTCCTTCACATTATAAGAAAACAACCTGCTCTATTTGCTAAAGATTCCTCCTTAACTTCATTAAGAGAAAACTATTATAAATTATTCCTCGTCCAAAGTCAACATGCATCTATCATTTTCCTTTGGAAAGGCATCATCTCCACTTCTCCACATTTGGCTATCATTAGAAAATTAACAATGAATGAATGCTAATGGATCTCTTGCAATAAAATTAATACTTACCAGTGATCTAAAAATCTAATAATTCCTCTACACATCTAAGGTCCTCCAATTTCTTTCTTCACTGTTAAGATCTCCATTCCATTTTTTACAATTATCATTTTAAAGACATTCCCATTATAATGAAAATTTTGTAATTGAGCGCGTGAAGTTAGCTATATCGATAAAGTATTTAAACTATTCAATCTTTCGCATTTGATACAGATGATGGCGCGACACTATCCATTCCATATTCTTAAAAATTTAATATGTTATTTATCAGTTATATTTAATTGCCTTAAATCTTTAGTCAGTTACATTTGAATTGTTTGGTTGTATCACATAATATTAATTAATTTTTTTTTTCAAAATAGTCATTTATGCTACCAACAAAAGAATCATTGTAAAAATAATAATGAATAGATGAATCAAAATTCTCATGATCGAAAAAGATGAAAAATTAATTGAACGAGAGACTAAATTTTCATAGCAATGCAAACTCTCAAATTCCGCTGCAAAATCTAGTCTTCCACTGCTCTTTCTAGACAACCTCTTTTCATTTGTGCTCAATTCCTTCTCTTCTCCCTTAAAAAGATGTCGAATTTTGAAACCCTGCAAACTAGAAACATAATTACCTTAGTAAATAGGGAATAATCACAGTCCAAAATAAAATAATAAAACCAAAAATAAGGTAAAGTTGTTATAGGGGAATAGAAATGGTAGGATTCTCCCATTGAATCAATTGTAGCTATTTCAAGCACCATCATAGGAATTTCTAACATTTCCATATCAAATTTTGTGTCATGCTAGAGATTTTTCGAGGCCAAGGGTCTGAAGTGTGAAGGGGAAAAAGTTGAAAGAAAAATTGCAGGGGATTACAAAATTTATAAGAAAAATTCTTCGAGAAGGGTGATAAGATGGTGATAGTGGCAAATGAAAATGGGTATAAGTATTCTTATCTTCCCCCTCCTTACTCTCTTCTCTCTCTCAATGTTATGAAACACATTACTTTAGAGGGTTATTTTACTGTCTATCATGAACACAATTCTCATATTTTAAACCATATTAGGAATGGTGATAAAATTAATATTTCTTTCTTCCTATTTTCTTCTCTAAGTAATATCATTGATAAAGGTGTGATGCATTCAATGCTAGAGTTTGCCCAATGGAAATAATCCAACCATGTAGGAAGAGTCAACACAAGAGAATCAATCAACATGAGACCATGAATAACTCAACAATGAACAATAAACACACCATCACAAGCCTTCACATTATCAACTAACAAATATTTACATCATATATGCCCAACAACATGTTAGCTTACATTCTAAGAAACACATGCATGATTACATGAAAAAATCTAGATCAATACTAGATGCTAACCTACTACTGTGAGCTACCACCAAGCTTCACAACAAAAACTCCTCTCTAATCTATCCTTGTGAAAAGCCACTAGAGTCGTAGGTTAGATCCACTTTTTTCCATCCCACAACAATTTATCCAAGATCTTGTACGATTAGGAACAATAATCTAACATCGCAGGAATGAATCTCACTCTAATAATTTCATATCAAATAATATCAAAGAAAGGTTGACCTTTCTGTGATTGCAGATTCATGTTCCTGAACTTGCAAAGCTCTTGATGTGTTGGTTATGGGGTCATAGAGAGTGGATCTGGTCTACACTAATAGATTACTTACACAAGGTGGTCAATGAGGGATTTTTTTGCTGGTTTTTAGCTAGTATGGGTTTATCAGACCAAGATTTGTTCCTATAGTGGTAGATTTTTGTTCTTGAGCTTGCGAGATCCTAGATGGCTTGTTGTTGGGTGAAAAAATGTGGATCTGAGCTACGACTATAGAGGATTTTAATGAGGATGGATTATAGAGGAGTTTTTTCTAATTGTGAAGCTTGGAGTGGTTTGGAGTCATTGAGACATCTCATTGGTGAAGAAATTGTCGAGATGAGGCAGCTTCATCATGGATTGGGAGAGATGTCTCTCAGGAGGAAAAAACCTAGAAGGGTAGACATAATGATTGATGAATTCAGAGTTGAGATGAGAAATGAAATCAGAGTTGCATTGGGAGATATAAATGCTATAGAAAAGAGGTTGTTGGAAGTGTATCTTTCGGAGAGGAATTTAGTAATAATGGAGAAGATAAATTCGAAGATAAGAAGTTGGCATTTACTGATTCATAGGTAGATTTTTTTCCGTACTAATAAGATTATTTAGAGGAGGAAAAATAAAGCTAGAGCTTCTTATGTGAAAGAGGTTAATATTGATGAGGTATATAAACCTTGGAATGCTTTAATAGAGATTGTAGAGGATAATGTAGATGTGGTTATGGATGAGTTTCATAATAAGTTGATTAGATTTAGTGACCTAGAGTGTCATCTTTTTGTCAGGAATAATGAGATTACTGATGTTAGTAATGTTGACATTTCCTTTGGTTGAATCTAATAACCTAGTTGGCTTAGTTGATGTGTGCAAAATTGTTGAGGACAATAGTGAGCATATTGATGCTGATGGATTTGTTGATCAGTATAAGGATATTGTGAATAGGGTTTTCATTTGTGACAAAGAACATGTTGGTGAGGGGTTGCAGACCAGGATGTTTCTATTATATGTTGACTTGTTCATATTACCTAGAGGGTGTGAGAGGGAAGCTATGAATTTATTGATTGATGTTGATACTAATCAAGTTTCTTTCATCAAAGAGGATGTTAGTGCATGTTTTGTAGAATATGTATAGAAAGAGGAGTAATATTTCTTTGATAGGAACAAGTATTTGGGAAAGATGATGGAAATATCAAGACTAAAGATAAAGGTAGAGATTTCTTGTGTGCAGGTTCATATTATTAACCATGAGGGTTTGGAAGCTGAAGGTAAAAATAGAATCTTGTGATCTATTGTGGATTTCTTCTACAACATCAAAGTAAGAGGCTCACTTTTCAATAACTCTGGGTGTATGATGTAGGAGCATCTTGGGTTTCTTTTCAATCTTGCATCAACCAAAAAGGCTTCCTTTTTGTTGGATTTTAGTTATTTTTTTTTCTAGGTTTTGTGTCGTGATCCTTCCACCTGCCTTGTTATATCATGTGATTTTGATTACGTGTTCTAGACATCATGGTGAATCACTTTCTGGATTCACATCCTGATCCATTCTTTTGTGATGTTGATTTCTTCAAATTGGGTATGGTCATATTTGTTCATCCTATTCTAACGGTCAGATTGGGTTTTATGATCTTGCAAATCTATTTCATGATCGATGAAGCTTAAGAGTGCATTACTTGATGTTCCTAAAATCATGGTCGACCTCCTTATGCGATCTCAAGGAATTTAATTCATATTTTGGGGAGTTCATATAGATTTAGGTCCTGACCTATATGTTTTTGTATTGATAATAGTATAAACAAAGAGAAGATTTATAAAAAGAAGACAGTACCAAAGACCGTCATCCAAAAGGCAAAGCCTCAAGTAAGCGAGAATAAAAATATGTGAAGCCAAGAGTTAACAAAATATAACAAACACCATCAAGATAAAGTATCAGATATTACAAAAAGAGAAGAAGCACATGATGCTAGTGAAGAATTTCATAGTGAGTGTCAGCCCAAGAAGTCCAACCCATGGGGCCTTCCATCTAGACAATGTTCCTTTTAGCCTAGATCTGAGCTAGCATGGAGATCTGGTCATCCGTATCATTCTTATTCTTATTCAGTTCCTCATGTATCCATTTAACCAACTCATCAAAAAGAGCCAGGTTGTCCATGTGCCTCCTCCATTTGTAGCCATCTTTCATCTCAAAGACAAACATGGTAGAGGAGCCTATCTTCAGGAACCACTTTAGATTCTCTCCGCTAATCAACATATTAATGGATACCTGTGAAGAAATTTTAGCATAAGTGAGTTGAAGAGAAAACTCAGTAAGATCTCTGGTTATAACAAGAAATTTCTCTTCATTCCTGTACTTCCAAATCTGCCAAAGGATGTTAGAAGATAAGATATTCCAAAAAAGATTAGTATCCTTTTGTAAACCATAAACATGACCATTAATGATTTCAAAACTGTTAAGATATTTGAGGTAAGAAATACCAAACAAAGCCCAAACATCTTTAGCAAAAGTGCAGTCCAGGAGCATATGCCTTGTAGATTCAGGAACATTGCATAAGCTGCATATTTCAGTAGTATAGGAGTCTTTTTTTATAGAGATACTATCGAGAAGAGTAAGCTATTTAAAGAAACAAATCTTAGGTTCGATGCCATTATTCCAAAGTCTTTCAAAGTGTCTTTTCCAAACCTTGTCTTCCAAGTCAGTATACCAGATTTTATTGACATGTTTAAGAATAGAATCATTCAGATTGAGTACCTTATATATGTTCTTAGCCTTAATCTTATCTAGAATAGTGTCATTAGGCCACTTAATTTTTTGAAATCTATGGGAGTCAATAAAACAAGAATTGGGTAAATCCTGGCATGCCTTAACTATCATATTGTATGTCTTCTTTTCAGAAATAGGAATGTTATAAAAGGACTTGAGTACCTCCCAAATTAAAAGTCTGTCATGTTCGAACAGATCTATAAATTGGGAGATACCCAAATTATGCCAAAATTTAGCAGAGTAACCTTGAGAAAGAGCTAGCGGTTTACTAGAGATTTGCAGATTCCACCAAATGGACCTTTCCCCATAGAGAAGTTTAGAGTCATGGAACGTCATATTAGAGATAATATATTTAATATTCTCCCAACCTTGCCATATGGTTTTAAAGACAACAGACCCTTAAACAAAGACTGAAAAGCTCCCAATAATGAGATCGCAGAATGACAACTTCTTCCAGGACTTAGCTTTTTTAGGGAAGCCCCTCTCAATATTACTTCTAGTAAGAACCTTCCAAGGCTCATCCCCTTCCAGTGAGTGGAAGATCCATTTCAAGGAAAGTGAAATACCTAGGATTTTGATGTGCTTAAGGCCCAAACCACCCAATAATTTATCAGTGTGGCACCATTGCCAATTGACAACATGCATATTTTTGGTCACTTTACCATCAGACTAGAGATAATTCCTAATAGTCTTTTGAATTTCTAGAATCTGGTAGTTATTGAACATCCAGGCTGAGGAATAATAGATTTTATAAGATGAAATAATCTTTTGACAGACCTGCACACAGCCAGCAAAAGAGAGGTGTCTATTATGGCATTTATCCAGTTTTTTGGTGATTTTATCATTTATCCAAAACCACATATCCTTGGTAGAAGCCTCCACAGAGAAAGGGATACAAAGGTACCTAAAAATTTGGTGAGGCCCTCCCCATTGGAATTTAAACTTATCAAACCATTTTGGTGGCCGATCATTCCACCCGATGAAAATGAATTTGGAGTGGGAGAGTCGGGCACCGGAAATAGTGCAAAAAATTATCATTTTGTTTTCCATAACATTAAAAATTTTCTTTAGTAACATCAAGAAATAGAGCAGTGTCATCAGAAAATTGAGAATTGATGAGCTCAAAGTTATCAGGAAGGGTGATACCTTTGACATCTTTGGAGGAGGATTCATCTCTAAGGATATATGTAAGATCCTCCGAGGTGATGACAAACAAGGCAGGAGCAAGGGGGCAACCTTGCCTGATAGATTGGCCAAGGGAGAAAGAATCAGAGAGAGAACCATTGACCTCCACTTGAGGTGAGGCATATTTAAGGAGAAGGTTGACATAATTATTGAATCTAGAAGGGAAACCAAATGCTTCTAGCATAGTGGAAATAAAATCCCATTCAATCCTATCATAGGCTTTCTCAAAGTCAAGCAGTAAGATAACATTATTTTGGTGGGAGGAACTCGACCATTCCATGGCTTCCCATCCAGTGATGATATTTTAAAGAATTTATCTACCCTTGATGAACCTAGTATGGGAAGGGCTAACGAAGTTAGGAAGAATATTCTGAACTCTAATAGCCAGGATTTTAGCAATAATCTTATAAGACACATTAAGGAGTGTAATCGGCCTCCAATTCTTTATAAGGGCTTTGTCTCCTGCTTTTGGGATAAGTATGATAATCCCACTATTAATGGATCAACCCAGGGAGCCAACATGGAGAGCTTCATTATAGATGTCAAACAAGTCTTGGCTAATCCAGTCAATATTAGCTTTATAAAATTTGACAGGCAGCCCATCAAGGCCAGGCACCTTTTCATTCTTGAGAAGGTTAATAGCCTTCTTGATCTCCTCAATAGAAATACCACTACCAAGAAGAGAAGCATCATGTTGGGAAGTGTTTTTGGGGATAAGATTCTTGTAGTTATTCCTAATGTGTTTAGCATCCTCAGTATCTTTGGAGATGAAAAGATCTTTGTAGAAAGGGGCAAAAGCTGCTTTAATGTCTCTTTCCTTGTTTAACTCTATGTCATAAAAAAAAATGCTATTAGTGGCCTCTTTTCTTTGCTTATGCTTAATTAAATTAAAAAAAATTCAATCCCCTATCCCCATTTTGAAGCCAATGGGAACAAGATCTGATTTTAGCACCCCTAACTTTGATCTGTTGATGATGTCTTAGTTCAGACCTACCATTAGAGACAAGGGAAATAAGGTCACTATTTTTAGGATCAGTATGGACAGGCATCTCCATGTTGTGGAGCTTGTTGGAAAGTAAATTCTCTTTGAATCTGAAGTCTTTAGCCCTTTTTTCAACTAATTTTTGAAGGAGGGAATGCTAGGAGCTGATGTTATGGTTCCATAGATCAATTTGGGAACAAAAGGGAGGATTATTTTTGTTAATAATTCTAATGAGGTTAATGGAAACTAGGATATCTTCATCATCCAAGAGAGAGGTGTTCAAAAAGAACTTGGAATTACCTTCCTTAGGCTGAACAGGGGAATTGTTAAATTTAATTGAGACAGAGATAGGGTGATGGTCCGAGAGAGCATTCAGAGACACAAAAATAAAACCACCACGAGAATTGGGGAGAAAAGAGAAAAAGTTTTTATTAGCATAAAATCTGTCAAGTCTAGCATAGATTCTATTATCATTTTGTTGAAAGTTGCACCAGGTATGCCACGGGTAATTTCTAGAATCATTATCACCAGTTAGGGGATCACAGAGTTTTTTGCTATGTTTCAGCTTAAACCAGTGAGTTTTTTCAACATCTTTCCAGACAAAAGGAAGGCCACCCAATTTATCATGCTAAGATTCAACCATGTTGAAGTCTCCTCTGAAGAGCCATGGGATTTTAGGGAGAGAGCTAAGCCAATTCCAAAGCTCTGCTCTTTCTTTGACGTCGTTGGAAGCATAAATGGAACAAACACCAAACTTGTTATTGTTAACAGTGAAGGTGATCCAAACCACCCTATTACAGTGGGATATCCCTTTAGTAGTAATATATTTGGACCACTTCGGGCTGACCAGCATGCCAGACCCACCTTTCCCTTTAGGATGGTTAGTGTAAATTTTGGTAGCTTCATTCCAAATGAAATTTAGATTATCTTCTAACATAAAACCAGTAGTCTTAAGTTCTTGTAGCATTAAAATATCAATAGAGTTAATAGATTTAAGAAAAGGTTTAACAATATATTTCCTATCCGGGGATTCGAGGCCCCTAACATTCCAAGAAGTGCAGAACATGATTAACTAGAAAGAGGGGGGGGGGGGGGGGGGGGGGGTTGTTATTAAGATTCATCACCTCATCAAGAGGTGTAGTTGTGTGCGTGAGATTACACCTTCATGAAATTAGGATCAATAACAACAATTCTATGGAAAGAAAATACAATTTACTCTAAGAATTGAAATTAAATCCATGACATCTCATGGTTCTCTATCTAAGCTTTGTTAAGAGAGCTCTCAACTTTAATCTCTCTCAAGGACCATCCTAGAATGAGAAAATGATAACAAATATGATCTAATCTATCTCAATTCTCTCAAATGATGTGTGCTTTGAATTCAAAATGCTCATGATATGCTCCTCAAATCAACAATTTGCTTCCTAATTGATCAAAATGCTATGGAAAATGATCAAATACTCTCAATTACTAACAAATTGCCTATAATAAGGATGCTTTGCTCTTGAATTTCTAGGATATCAAATACAAAGAAAATGGCTTGTATTTATAGTAATTTCCCAAGGGTAGGGGGTAGAGTGAATTGACCATGGCCAAGCCTTGGTTGAGTGAAAGGCTTTGAGATGGTTTCATATGGGGGGACATTTAAATGGTTGTCCTCAAAAGGTGGGACAAGAAGACAAGATCCTCAACTCTCATTGGTTGATCAATTTGAGTTTAAAGAAATTAGGATTATTTAATTCAATCATTTAATTATTTTAGCCATGTAAGGGTGAATGGGTTGGATTTGATTTTTTATTTAAAACTATACAATTAATTAATTAAAATCAATTACATAATTTGATTGATCCCTCTTAGGCTTAAATTTGATTATTTGATTTTATTATTATTTAATCCTTTGATTTAATTATTTTTTCCAATTTCATTTATAAATGTCTATTTAAATGATTTTGATCCATTTTGATTCATTTTGATGAGATTCAGGGCAATTGGCTGAGATTTGCAAATTTTGATGATTAAGAGACACCTGGTCAATTTTAGGTGTCTACAAATGCCCCTCTTTGAATTGATGTGCAAAGCACATTGATTCAAAGAAAACTTGATGTATTGATGCAGATTTAGATACTGATGTTTGATTGATTGACTGATGTGAAACCTGATATGATGATCTGATGCAAAACCTAATGCGAAACCCTGATATGAAACTTGATATAGAATGCCCCACTAATAAAGTTTGAATTTTTTAATGCCCCAGATTTGATGTAAGATATGAGGCAATATACTAATTAAATGATATAATAATACCCCGTTCGAAATGAAATCATTTTAATCTTAGATGTGAAAATTTTGATGAAACTGATGAAGAAAAGATCCAAGATGATTGCATTTCTTATAAACAATGATGCTGAAAAGATGTCAAAAAATGCCCCAGTGTGCAGAATATGTAGATTTGGTCTAACTCGGTCAAAAATCTCACAAAATTAGGGTAAAATAGCTTAAATAGGTTGAAAAACCCAAATTTACTATTCATTTTAACTTTTTACTGTTAAGATTTTTCTCTGTTCCTATGACATTTGATAGCGATGGTGGTCCCTATTTGAGAGCATCGATTCAAGCAAGTGGACTGATATCAGAGACCTCCTGACTACGGGACTCTAGTGAGTGATTCAAACCTTCCTAGTGCATTTATTGCTCATTAAATAGCATTTATTGCATGTTTTTAATGCTTTTTAGATGGAATTTTGTTAAATGCCATGTAGGATAGTTAAAAAACTGCCTAGGGTAGGGAAAAGCTGCCTCCGTGCATTTAAGAGCCATGTTGGACAAATCCATAGCCACCTAGGAATTAGGTCAAAATTTGCAACCTAATTAGCTAAACATCGCCCAGGAAACCCTATAATTTTAAGGCTACCTAGGAAACTTAAAAATCCGCATAGGACTTTAAAAGGCTGCCTGTTAAGAAAAGCACCACCTCTGATGAATAAAGTGTCGCATGTAAGTTATTTTATGTCATGGGGATTAAAAATCCATGTACACTTAGTGAAGTGCCACCTACCATAAAGATTGAAAAACTAAGATAAAAATGGATGAATTTCCTTTGATCGATCGTCCAGATAACTCATTTGAATTCCAAGCTAGAAAATGTACGTCCATAATGTCACTTAGTGTTTAGGATATTAGAAAAATCATATTGATGAATATTTTATATGCCAATCATAATGATTAAAATGATTCCAAATTGATCCCTTCTCAAGGTCTAGAGGTTAGGAACAATAGGTTGATGCGCTCAAAATAGAGCAAGGATAGATTTATGTGTTTGATTGACTTAAAATAATCCCTCAATATAAAGACTAATATGATTCACCTTGTTTCAAAATGTAGGAAAATTAGCATAAGTTGCGAGTAGGAGTGTTGTGTCCTAGATTTATGATTTGGTTGATGAGCTGATGCCTCCTGAGCGACGGACAATCGAGACATGTGGTCTCAGTTTCCTTCTTGATCTCCCTCGATTTTAGCTGAACTGAGGTCTTTTGATAGATATGGTAGAGCAATGGCACTCTGACCATAATACATTTCATCTACCCCTTGGTGAGATGACTATCATGCCCGAGGATGTATATAGATTGTTGAGGATCCTGACTCATGGAGAGCCGATATATTATGACTCATTTTATGATAGCAGTGTATGCAGATGGGCGTTTGGAGACAACACCATTACTGATGATTGCATTACTTGGGCACAGTTTGCTTCATTTCCTACTTTTCCAGCATTGTTAGGAGCAGTTATCAGAGGATTACTACTTCTATATAGGAGGGGTTGTGGCTTCGCGGTCGGATGGGGCCGTATACTGGAGGATTTGATTGCACATCCCCAGAGATTTGACTAGGGTTCTTGCATATTGGCCTAGCTATATTATGACTTACATGAGATCGTATGTACAGACGTAGTGCATCTCTCTCAGCAGGTGTAATTTTGTTACAACTGTGGACTTGGGAGCATATCCCTATCACTAAACCAGTCTCAGCACGAGTGCGGGCCCAAGGGTATCCGTATGCATTTTAGTATGATGACAGAGTTGTCCAGCATTGTCTGGGCAAGGTTGAGTTTTTGTGACAAACTATTGATGACATTGATCGGGTCGTATGAAGACCATATCTACTCTATGAGAGTTGGCGAGAGGATGATGATGATGAGTTGCCTTATATGTTTTCCCCTCGGTAGATAATTGGGCGATTACCACTATGTATCGAGAGATTTTTGTTCGGGAGAGTGTTCTATCAGTGTGGCCAGGTACAGGACATGCCCCAGGCTATGGAAATTTATGCAAGGGTATAGGTAGAGAGATCCATGTGGGGAGCTCATGTTGACTATCAGTTGGCCTATTCACAGATTAACCAGCTTGGATATGTTAGGTGGGATATGATGACTCATGTAGCTGATGGGGGGATGTCTGTCGAGTATCGAGAGAGTTCTTGCGACATCACTTTGTTAGATTCATAGATCTGGTAGAGCCTATTCTTGATGTTGATGAGATTTCTGATGATGACGGTGATAATGATGATGGAGATGGAGATGGCAGGAGACCTCAGAGAAAGAGAGTTCAAAGAGCACTTGTTGCTAGGAGACCTAGAGCTGCAGGACCTCAAATGTGGGGTGATCATGCTAGGGGACGAAGTGGTGGATTTAGGCAGCCTAGACAGAGGCTAGTGCAGGCATATGTACCTCAAAGATAGGTTCATGTCATATTTGGTGCAGATTGGGCTAGTCAGAGACATAGACGAGTGCAGATAGCTAGACAGGTTCCAGGACATGCATAGGATTTATAGAGATAGAGTCCATAGAGATCTCTATCACCTTCGAGATAGGTTGATCCTTTGAGTAGTTCAGCACCGGTGATACCATAGGTTCCTTTAGCACCACAGGAACCTCAGCCCCCTCCAGCATCACAGGCACCTCCAGTTCCTCCCATTGTGGACAACTTAGTTCAGGATGTTTGAGGATTATAGGCAGTGATGACTGTAGTGACAGGTCAGTTAGACCAGGTGATGACTATGTTGCAGTAATTCTTGGATACTCTAGCTCAGTTACCTACTAGTGCTAGTACTAGTCAGGCACCACCTTCTACATAGGATAGATTAGGTGACAGGGATCCCGATGGTGTAGGGGGTTTAGGTACAGGTATTGTGGGAGATGGATCAGGTGCCCCTGTTGGGTCATGAGATAGATAGGGATTTGTGATAGATGGATATCATATTGATGTATCATTTTATTATTGATCAGGACTTTGATATATGGATCATGTATTGATGTATCTTTGATATACAAATTTTCTATAGACATTTGATGATGGACATTTATGTATGATGACTTCCATTGATTCCCCTTTGATCATGTTGTTTTGAGATTATATTTTATGCATATCTACATGATTCTATGATGCATTTAATTCTTTTTATGCTATGGGTGCAATGCTTTAGGTTACAACATAGATAGATGGATGCAAATGATGTTAATGTCATTTATTTCTATATGCTTTTTTGATTTAATTGGATGTATGGTTTATGAAATGCAATGACATGGATGTAATACTTATTACAAATGATAAATGAATGCAACTATCCTTTTGGCTTTTTTTGGATGTATGCAACTTTATGTATGATGCAATTCTAGATGATTTGGATAAATGACTAATGATTAATGGTTCTTTTCTTTTCTTTTTCTCTCTTGATATGAATGATGATTAATGATTAATTCTTATGAATGCAAAAAATAATCTCATATGGATGATTTGAAACCATTAAAATGATGAAGTATCATCAACATTAAGTTCCCCCCTTTGAACTTGGAAAAAAAAACTAGAAATACAAGCCATTTTAATCTAACTTGAAATGCAATTAATCTAACATGAAGATGCAATGCAACTAATTGTCCTTGAGGTTTGTGAAAGAAATGCAAACAAGGATATATTTTCATCATTAAGCATTATGGAACTTAGTATTTGATACAATCCTTATTGGTGCCGCTGCGACCATAAGAATATGAATATGGCTTTCATCTCATTTGGTAACCCCTTTGGAAACTAGTACAACCCTCACTAGTTGAATGACCAACTATGAAAATATGAACACTAGTTTAATTAGATTCAATGTTGCAAGTGGATGTTGGTATTAAGATATTTAAGATCTAAATAGCCAAGGTATCCTTTTGTGTAAACAAACAAAGTTCAACCCTCCTTCCTATGTGAATGTACTTGATGGTTTGATGACCATGTCCTTAGACTAATTCACACAAGTTAAAGGATATTCCTCAAAATAGTCACACAAAAGTTAATAAAACATCATGTCTCCATCATCGCCAATCTATTCGAAACATCATTGATTAGCTAAAAAGAACATGACTCAAAAAAGGTCAATGAAAACTCATCAAAAATTTCAAGTGTTTGTAACATATATCAAGATTTTCAAATAACAAATCCAAACATTCTGATCATTTAGGTTTTGTCAATTTTTAATCCTGATAAAATAAGTCAATGAAGGTCAAGGAACATGTTATTGGATCAAACTGTCTAGGGTTGAACAATGATATTCATCAAAGGTTCTCAAAATATCTCTCTTCTGAATCTGAAAATCTACTTCTGATGTGTGACCAAGATGTTACACTATTGAATTTTTTTGGTACCAAAAATCCATGATGCGTGCCCCCAAGTAAGATATATGATCAATGTGAAACTTTGGGCAACTGAACCTAGAATGTGACAAAAATGTAGCTCTAAGACTTGATTAGGACTATGCACAAATGATGGATGCAATGAGGATATGAACAAATGAGATGATGGAATGAAATATGTACACATGCAACTAGGAAAGACCTAAGGGACAAAAGGTGCCTATTTCCAGGTTTTCAACTTTTGGGATTATTTCTCTATTTCTCTTTTTTTTCTACCAAGGTGGCTATTGCTAGGTTTTCACCAAGGTACTTTTCTCTTTTTCAATTTTTTTTTATTTTTATTTTTAAATTTTTTTTTGTCATCAAGCTGCCTATTTACTAGGTTTTCACTAAGACAACATTTTTTGAATTTTCAAATGTTTTTGATTTCTTCACGCTCAATTTTCTCCTTTTTCTGATTTTCTGCTTTTTCCATTATTTTTGGCTTTTGAACTTTCTGATTTTTTTTATATTTTGATCTTTTCTCATTTTTTTGTACCTTTGACTTTTCCATGTACAAAAGTGATGCTGACTCATATAATACTTTCAAATGAAACTCTTTCCTCTAATACTCTTTTGTCTAATCAGGTGTGAAACCGCTTAAGATGAATGCTATTGATAGGTTCTTGCAATTCATCACCATCACAATCGGCCAATTTGTAGGTCCCCATTCCAAAAGAAGAAACAATGAAAAAAGGACCAAGCCAATTTTATTCCCACTTTCCTTCCTTTGCTCTATCAACTTTATTTTTTGCATTCTCTCTCTTGACACTAAATCTCCCACTTGAAAAGTTCTTGGTTTAATGTGTTTGTTATAGTTCCTTGAAATTTGATTATGATACACTTTAAAATGGTCATAGGCTTGAGTTTGGTGTTCCTCCAACATTTCCAATTGTTGAAGTCAGGAAACTCTATAATCTTCATCTGTGATTAATCCATGCAATGATACTCTTAGGGATGGTATTTCAACTTCTAAAGGTAGAACAACTTCGGCCCCATAAACCAATGAAAAAGGTGTAGCTCCTGTCGGGGTGCAAATACTAGTTCTATAGGCCCATAATACTGGATTTATTTGAAGATGCCAATCTCTTCCTGACTTGCCAACTGATATTTTAAGGATTTTGAGGATGTTCTTATTGGTATATTCTGCTTGTCCATTACCCTGGGGATAGTAAATGGATGAAGAGTGATGTGTAATATGGAATGTATCACAAAGTTCATAAACATCTTTGTTCTTAAAATGTTTTCCATTATCTGTGATGATGGCGTGAAGAATTTCATATCTTTAAATAATATGATTAAGGATGAACATGGAAATTTGTTTCCCCGTTGCAGTTGTTAAAGGAATAACCTCAACCCATTTAGTGAAATATTTCATTGCCGTGAGGATGTACTTGTGTCCATTTGAAGAAGGTGGATAAATCATGCCAATCAAATCAAAACCCCATTGGTAGAATGGCCATGGTGTGACAAATGGGTGTAACTCTTGTGTCGGTGCATGAATCATATCTTCATGGTATTGACATTTTGCACAAACTTTGACAAACTGACAAGCATCTCTTTCTAAGGTTTTCCAAAAGTATCCCATGCGTAGGATTTTCTTAGCTAGGTTTAAACCACTCAAATATGACCCACAAATCCCCTCGTGGATGTATTTTAAAGCTAATTTTGATTCATCTTCCTCTAGATATCTAAGGAGTGTTCCGTCAAGACCCTTATGATAGAATGTGTCAGAAAGGATGGTATAACGAGCCACTTGTCTTATGAAATTTCTCTTTTGAGTATGTGTTTGGTCAATAGGTAAGGTTTGGTCTTTTAGGTAGGCATAAATGGGTCCATACCATGGTGATTCATGTCCATTTAAAAGGGAAATAATTTGGGTATCAAATAGGTCAAATTTTGGTTTAACCAATTCTTCCACCAAGAAATCATACCTTTCATTTTGATCGGGCATTTGAAGCAAAGATGCCAAAGTAGCCATTGCATCCTCTGCTCTATTCTTGTCTCTTGGAATTTGTTTTAAAATAATTAAAGCAAAGTACTTTTTCCAATCATCCACCAATCTTTTGTAAGGCATCAATTTTTCATCCTTGATATTATATTCATCATTAACTTGATTTATGACTAATTGAGAGTCCTCATAGACTTGTCATTCTGTGACATTCCATTCCAAGGCCATCTTGATACCTATGACCAAAGCTTCATACTCTGCTATGTTATTGGTACAAGGAAACAATAACTTGTAAGACTTTGGGATTGTGTAACCTTGTGGTGTAATTAAAATAATGCCTACCCCACTACCATTTTGGGTGTAAGATCCATCAAAGTATAAAGTCCATGTCTTAGCTTCCACATTAACAATTTTGGAATCTAGAAACTCCACTTGAATGGGATGTGTAGATTCTTGAGGATATTCAGCCAATTGATCAGAAATAACTTGACCTTTGATTGCTTTCCTATCAACATACTCAATGTCGAATTCACTAAGCACCATTACCCACTTTGCAATCCTTCCAGTTAGAGATTTTTTGCTAAGTAAGTATTTTAATAAATCAATTTTTTCTATGAGCTTCACCTTTTGCATTAACATATAATGTCTTAACTTTTGAGAGGAAAATACCACTGCTAGGCAAGCCCTTTCCATGAACCTATAGTTTAATTCATATTTGATCAATGTTCTACTCAAGTAATAGATAGGTCTTTCTTTCCTTCATCATCTTCTTGTGCCAATAAGAGTCCTAAAGATTTTTCCGTTGCTGAAATATAGAGTAATAAAGGTTTTCCTTGAATAGGTGGCATCAATATAGGTGGATTCATCAAATATGTTTTCAACAATGTAAAGGATTTATCACACTCCTCATCCCATGTGCAGAAAGTGTCTTTATGTAACAATCTTTTGAAACAATGGCACTTTTCCGCCAATTGAGAAATGAACCTCCTTATAGATTAAATTGTTCCTTGAAGTGACCTCATTTGACTAATATTATTTGGAATGTCCATGTCCATTATTGCTTGTACTTTTTCAGGATCTACTTCAATGTTTTTTGCTGAAACAATGTTTTTCGTATTGTACCCCAAAAGCACATTTCTTGGGATTAAGTCTCACCTTGAATTGTTCTAGCCTTGTGAAAATGCTTTCAACTATGGGTAAGTGATCTTTTCTTTCATGTGACTTAGGTAGAATTTCATCCACGTAATCTTCCATAAAGGTGTGCATCATGTCATAAAAAATGGTAGTCATTGCTCTTTGATAAGTGGCTCCAGCATTTTTGAGACCGAAAGGAATTACGTTCTAACAACAAGTACCCCATGGGCATGTAAAGGCTACTTCTCTTGATCCTCAGGTGTAATGCAAATTTTATTATACCCACTAAATCCATCCATAAGTGAAAACATAGAATGACCCGCAGTTAGATCCACAATAGCATCAATGCTTGGTAATGGAAAGTCATCTTTTGGACAAGCAAGGTTGAAATATTTGAAATCCATGCAAACACTTATGGATTTATCATGTTTGGTAACTGGTACAATGTTGGAGATCCATTCAGCATATGCAATTACTCTTATAAATCCAACCTTGAGTAATTTTTCCAATTCTGCTTTGACTAAAATGGCTACATTTGGATGCATTTTTCTCAATTTCTGTTTGATGGGCTTAACCCCGGGTTTCACATTCAAATGGTGCATTATGAAACTTGGATCTAATCTATGCATGTTAGCATATGACCATGCAAAGTTGTCTTGTTTTTCTTGAAATAATTCGATGAATTCTTTTCTCTCTAAAGGACTCAAAGATGTTGCTAAGTGAATAAATTTAGGATCCCCTTTTGTTCCAATGTTAACCTTTTATGTGGGTTCGATAAGTATAGGTGATCTTTCATCTTCATGAGCTGGTAAGGTGTCCAGCCTCTCTTCCTTAGGTGCCATAGTTGAGTTTTCACCTTCGGAAACATCCTTTATTTTTACTTTTTTTGGGGCTAGCACTGCCAAATGGTGGTTTTTACCACTAGACCTTCTCATTTTTAACATATTTTATTTTCATTTTTTGGATTAATAGGTTGAACACCTACCCCTATCATCATGTCCAGAGTGAATTCATTTATGAAATAATTTTGTTCAACCGCATTGAGGTATAAGGCCATTGCATTTTCATGTGGGAAGTATAGTAAGTCATTTGGCTCGGAAAGATCCCAATCAATAAGTTCGGGGTGCATTAAGAACAAGGATTCATTGGATGGGATTTTTTTTGAAGGATTTAAGGACATGACTTTGTTTGATAATTCATACATTGTATCATCAAGGTTTATGACATGTGCCTCTTCAAGATGGTCCATGGAAGAAGGATCAAAATCCTCTTCATTAGAGTCCTCTAAGATTTCCATGGGAAAGAAAGCATGTGCATTAAACACTAGGTTATAATATCCCACCCACGAAGGTACCCAAGGTTCACCTACCCATTTAGTTTAAGGAGGTGCTTGTTCTACATTAAAGTGTTGAGGTTCACTTGATGTTTGAGTTGAATTCACAATATTCACATGTTCTTGATTCTCAACTTTAGGAGGAGTTGCATAAGTGTGAATCGTATCAACCTCTATGTCATGACAAGATTCTTCAGACAAGGAACCCCACTAATAATCCCTATAATCATCTTCATTTTTAGAACCTACCATATGAATATGTGCATGAAAATCATGCATGGGACTTGAACTTTCTCCTTTAGTTTTAAAACCTATGCCGGCTTTATCTTCTTTTGCTCTCCAAACTAGTTCAATAGGTTATAACAATCCCCTATGTCGATCTCCTAAGGTTCCTCTTCCCTTATACCCCATTTTATTCATGATATCAAATCCTTTACCATATTGATCAGTTTGGATGTTGATATGTTGCACCCTTTCATTGAGATTAGCTGAATTATCCTCGTCTTTATAAAGCCATTGTAATACCTCATTATCTTCTTTTTCCATTTCTTTATTATCACATTCTCTCACAAAATGAGAATTATATTTGTGAGGTTGATGATCTTTGGATGGATTCCCATGTGTCCTTGGATATATAGGTAAATCAAATAGGGAAACTGAATATTCCCCTACCCCTTTTGAGTGAATTTTGCATTGTTTCTAAAATGTGTTCATCATGTCACTCATCTTTTGATAATGATATTTCTTAGCTTGTTCTCTTTCTTCCTTAGTGGGCTTCAAATTTTCCATTCTCAATGTTAAATCCTTAATTGAATCATCATTTGAATTTGAACCCTCATAACTCATCTTTTCTTTTCCCTTAGTTGATGTAGTTGAGTTAGCTTGAGGAGGGTTAGAAGTTGATGTAACATTTGATGTTGGTTTTGAACTTTCCTCCTTGGGTTCTTCCATGGTAAT
>MU225696.1:2471381-2507973 GCA_018584345.1 Thuja plicata
GCCTTCCTAGTAGGATATTGTAAGTCAATTTCATATCAAGGACCTGACATATGGTATCCTTTTTGATAGGTCCCACTTGAATTGGTAGAATGATCATACCCTTTGAAGATCTTTCCTCCTCATCATAGGCCTTAATGGTGATTTTCTTTTTAGGGTCAATGGAAGACTTGGTTAACCCTAATGACTTGACAAGGTTTAAAGTGAAAATATTAAGACCATCTCCCCCATCTATGAGAACTCTCTTGACCCTATGCCTTTGGATTGACACCTCTATATGCAAGGGTAACTTTTGAGGATGTGTGATAGACATATCATCTTTCTCTGAAAATGAAAGACAATGAGGGGCTACGAGATCTCCTACCATGTTCTAAAATTTGTCTTCCTCCAAGTTTATAGGAATGGTGGTCTCAACCAAGGCCTTTTCCAAGATCTCCTTCTGATTAGGAGATAATTTCAACAACTCCAAAATTGATATTTGTGCTAGAGTCTTTTGTAATTGATTCACCAAACTATATGGCTTTGTTGTGGGTGATGTTTGTTTAACCAAAATAGTTGGTGTTTTAGGGCCAATAGTAATAGGAGTACCCCCTTGTGGGGTAACCTTTGAGGCTTTCCCCCTTGTGATGGCATTAGAGGACTCTTGAATAGGTTTCTCTTTGACTACCAAAATATTGATAGTATTATCACAAGTATGACCAAAGTTAACATTATTATTGCCTCTTGCATTATTCCCACTGTTTCCTCCATTATTCGAATTGAAAGATTCTCCTTTTTCATGTTTATAAAAAGGTTGTTTAAAGGCCGTGTGATCTTCATTAGTTTGAGAGCCTTCTACTTTTATCACACCATTTTCAATGAGGTCTTGTACCACATGTTTAAGACACATGCAATCATTATTCTTATGTCCCCAATTTCTATGGTACTCACAATGGTTATTCTCACTCCGCCAATTTGACTTGATTTGAGGTTCATATGGTTGAGCCCTTGGTAGGTCAATAAGTTTATTTGCAATAAGTGTCCTTAATGAATTCTCCAATGGTTCACCCAAATTAGTGAATGCCCTTTTGGGTGTAGGTGCAAAGAAAGTGTTAGGCTTGTAAGCCCCTTGATTATTCCCAAAGTTATTATTAGTGTTGTTGTTGTTGTTAAAGGGCACTTTGGGTGCTTGATTCACATTATTGGCTTGAACTGAATTTTGAGTGAGATTGAGAGGGGTAGAATTTAAAGTGTTAGCTTCTACCACTCCATCATTAGCCACTCCTTTATTGTTGTTATTCCTCATCCAAAATCGTTTGTTGTTAGGAGGATTGCAATTTTGATTAGTATTGGAGGTGTTGTTCTTGTTGTTCTTGTTGTTTTTGTTATCCTTGTAAAGCTTAAATTCTCCACTTTTGACCAATGCCTCTTCCATTGTCACCCCATTCTCAATTAAGTATTTAAATGACCTAGGACATTATAGCCTTAATCGATAGTTCATTTCATGATTCAATCTATTTACAAAACATCCATCTTCTCCTTTTTGGGTACACTTCGAGGGTATCTAGTAAATACCGCTCTCCATCATTGTAGGAAAAGTAGGAATCCCTCTCCTTCTCTTTGTTTGGTGTTACATAAATTAAGCATTGTAACCTCATTTTTGATGTTATAGGAATAATGAGTTACAAACTTAGAGGCTAATTCCTCAAAAGTTTGAATGTCGGAGGGTAACTTTGAAAACCATTCCATTGCCATACCCCCCAAACTTCTAGGGAATAACCTCATTATGTAAGTTGTGTCATGCATGAACTCTAAAGTTAAGGCACAAAATTCCCTTAAGTGATCTTAGGGGTCAGTTGTTCCTTCATATTTATCATATTTAGGAAAGATAGCATTTGTTGGAAATGGAACCATGATTAGTGATTTATCAAAGGGAAAAGGACACAGCCTCAATAAAAAAGGGTTTAGGAACCCCGCTTTGTTTTATCATTTCCAATTGCATTTGGAAAATTTGGAATTGCTTGTTCATGATGTCAATGGGGTTAGCCTCAACTTATTTTTGTTTAAGTTTTTTGACATCATAGTCATGTGGAAGTTTGAGACCCATTTGTGTTAAGTATAAAAAGACTTTTCCTTATCTTTTTCCAACACTTTTTCCATATGCTTCATGAAGAAAAGACTTTGCATAGCTTCATTGACCTTCTCATCAGTGGCTTATTCATCATTAGGGTAAATGTTTCCCCCATTGTTATTATTTTTCAACCCTTGGTTGTTAGGGTCAATGTTAACTCCTACAAGATAATTGTTGTTTAACCCTTGGTTATTAGGGTCATTGTTTGCTTCTCCATTGGTATTATTGTTGGATCCTTGGTTGTTAAGGTCAGCATTTCCCCCTCCATTATTTCTAGTGTCCTTATTAACATGATTAATTTGGTCAGGATCCATGTTGGCAAATGTAAAGGACATTGTTGGTTTTGTTTCCTTGATGGGTTCTTGGAAAGGTCTTAAAGAACTAAAAGGATCACCCAGAAAAGGACACTCTTTCCTTAGATAAGATCCGCCTGGTTGTGGGGTAGCCATAAATAAGATGAAGATCCTAGGCTTCTATCTCATTTAAGTGATCAATCCGTGGATGATTTGTAAACTGTCCAATAATGGCAGATTCTGATTCAGTTGAGTATACACAGAGGTAAAACATCCAAAAAGGTATCCAAAAATTCAATTTTATTATTTTCAAACCCTCAGTATATATCCAATGTTTTCCCTTCTTTGTTTCTAGGCGGCTCTTGCCTTTGTATAGGAGGCCTTTCATTGTTGATACACGGTCACTGGAATTTCTTTACGCGACACTCTACAGTTAGCAGGCGGCGTTAGCCTGTTGATAGGCGGTTTTAAACTGTTGACATGCAGTACTTTCTAGTGGCTTACGCGAATTTTGAATCTTTACAAGTGGTGTTTCAAGGTTGCAGGTAGCCCAGGATTGTTTGTAGGCGGCCCAGAATTGTTGGTACGCAGCTCTTTGCTGATCAAAGTTGAAATTGTCAATTTTTTTGTTATTTTTTGGATTTAAAAATTTAAATTTTTTTGTCAGACTTGTTAAAAAAGAATCTTGCATGAAAATAGAGTACAAGTTCAACACACACATCAAAATTATACCATATCCCTAAAACAAGAGTAAAAGTGTATGTTCTCGGATGTTTTTACGGGTGTAGACAAGAATTTCTTCCAAATAATCTACCTAGAGTCAAACAAATTTGGCTTTTAACAATGGCTCTTAAAAGGTAGGCTTGCTATTTTAACAAGGTTTTAATTTACCTCTGTTGTAAATCTTGTCAAGTTCCTTTACCCCCTTGCGGGCTTCCCACACGCATGAAAGTATAATTTTGCGCAATCTGGAAGGACTAATCGAGGAAGTGAGGATGACATCATGGAAAAAGCAATTGTCTCCCACTTTGGGTCATTCCCTCTCACCATCCTCGTAAGGAAAATCTCGGGAGGTAGGCCCTCTAAAGCTTTATTCTATCTAGGATGTATATGGAAAGAAAAAAATTGAACTTAGTCCAACAAGTTTGAGAATTTGATTCACTCAAAGAGTGAAGAGCATATCCCTATTGTCTTCCTTTGTGCCAAACACTTCAAGCAAAAAAATTGTTCTTTTTCAACCCCTTGAAAAGGAGGTTCTTAAAATTGAAATGTTTGGTTCAATTCCTTATCCTTTTAATTATACTAAATTGACTTTGCACGTTTGGCTTTTTGATTCACTTCAAAAATTGAAGAGCATATGCCTAATGCTTGTTCAATTTAGCCAATTAGAGGACTTTTCCTAATTATGCTAGATTCAAAACAATGCCAAAATTTAATTGATACAAGCTTGATAAGATAAGTACCTCATTTTCGAAGCTAGCAAAGGCTAGGCACATTTTTGATTGTTTTTTTCTTATTTCAACTCACCTAGTGGCGATCGTTTCGACTCCATCTCCTCCAACAAGTTAGTCAACACAATCGAAACAAAGTGAAGAAAAATGTAGAAATTAAATCGACAATTTCACTCCTAAAAGCTCTTTTAATCAAATTTTGTCAAATCAAGCTTAAAGAACTAAGAATGAAAATCAATCAAAGAGTAGGAAATTTTTCTCTATAAGCAAAAAACACTTTAATATAGTGATCATAAAGGTGTTGTTCTTCCTTTAAGTTCTCTAAAAGATTAGATACATGTATTTTCTTATCATGTTTAGTTTTAATCCTTACCTCTTTGCTAGGCCTTGTGACTCTCTTCTCTGGTTTCTGCACTTTCAGATGATTTTTCATCTGCAGCAATAAAAAACACAGAGAATTAAAACAGTGAGCAAATCATTAAAAACTTGATTTAAAGAAAAAATATCTACATGACATTTAACAGCTAATACATGGCTTTTAACTATTACTCAGCGTAATTTAAAAATTTCAAAGCGGCTTTTAAATCTTAGTAAGCGGCTCTAGAAATTCCACAAGTCGCAAAATTAAAACCATAAGTGGTACAGAAAGTGAAAAGTGTGATTAAAGATTGATATTACACGGCTCTTGGAAGATCACAGATATTCTTTAGTATCTGATAGGTGGCACTTTACAGATCCAAGTGGCAGAATTTAGCTCACAGGTGGCCTAAGAATGAAAGACAGAAAAGAAGAATTTTGTACGCGGCTCTTTACTGATCACAGGCGGCTCTGAATGCTTTGTAGGTTGGCATCATTTCTATGTGTGAGATGTTGTCAAGTTGACTTATTGAGGAAGCATGACTTATTTTGTGTTGTCAATCATGGCAACAAATTCATACTAAGTTTCTGTCTAAGATAACTTAGAAGATAAAATGACTAAGTACAGAATACAGCACAAGACAGAGAGATACAAAGATCAGCACATCAACACATGTGTTAGATACCACACCAAAGAATGCATGCTTAGGTATATACTCTATGATGTATATACATGCTATAACCAAATGCACAAGGTACAGAACATTAGTACGGAAAAGATACAGATAGATTAGTACACTGCAGTCCAGGAAACAGTTAAGAATATAGAGCACAGAAGCTGACTACTATTTTGATCAGTGTGTATTATTTTGTGATGCTAAGGCTAAGTTCCTTTAGTTATAAGTTTTTTATGATGTAATTAATGTTATTGTAAACACGCTTGAGCCGACTTGTTCGGAAGCATTGTATATTTTGTTAAGAGGCCGACTAAGTGTTATGTTTTGGGTAGCACCTATTCATTTGTAAAGATATAAGTATGTAATGTATTGTTACGTTACAGCGTGTAAGAGAAGTCAATTATTATGTAACAAGAATTTACAAAGGGACACTATAATGAAGTCAGAAGATGATATAGCTCTTTGAAGAAGTAAGAGCATCCACGCATACACGGAACTGATTAGACAACAGTGTCACTACAACAGTTCATTTTTGATATAGTGCATATCAACATTCAGAGGGTTGTAGCCTTCATATTATTTGGGCAGTAAGCCTAGGCAGTGAGCCACCACCCCTAACAGGGTTATTGTAAAAGACTCCTAACAGGGTCCAACCCTTAACCAGGTCATTGTACTCAATTTGTAAAGACTGCTTCTAACAGGGCAAAGGAACTTTAACACGTTCATTATACCTAGTACAATATTTTGTGGGAACTAATCCCCACCGGATTTTTCCTCTAATCAAGGTTCTCCGTAATCATATCTTGTGTTATGTGTTCATATGTTATGTTTCTTTGGATTCACATTTGATATATGTTTAATTGGTTGAAATATAATTAACAAGATAAACATTTATTCACCCCCCCCGTCTCAGTGTTTCTAACAATTGGTATCAGAGCTCTGGTCCTCTGAAAGAAAGTTTAACCACTTGAGGAGATCATGGACTCAAGCGAAGTAAAACATCTAAAAAAGAATCTTGAAGCAGCTCTTGAAGATCTTGACAGATTTGAGAAGGAAAATGAAGAACTAAGATTGAAAAATGATGGCTCTCAAATACTTATTAAAAGGATAAGAAAAGATCTGAAAGATTATTCTACAAGTGATCTAGGACAAATGGTTAAAAATCTTAATGAAGAGAATAAATCTCTAAAAGATAAACTTGAAGATCTAGAGGAACAACTTATAGACAACCAGAACACCTTTGAAGACAAGATCAAAGAAAGAAAGCAATTGGAAGATAAACTCTTAAAAGAAAACTTGAAAGTTCTAGAATTGGAAAACATAAATAAGAAGTTGGAATGAGAATTAACAAAAGAAAAGTATAAAATTGATAAACTTCACACAAGTTCAGATTTGATTCAATCCCAGCTCATAGAAAAAAGGGGAACACTACTAGCCTTGGATTGAATACAACACAAGATGAATTCAAATCATCACAAGAGAAAGAGAAAACACTTGAAGCATCTTCAAAAGCCAAGAAAATTGAAGATATTAGAGAGGTTAAAACAAACTCACCAAAAGGGGAAATCAAACAAGTTAACAGAACTTGTTATGCATGCAACAAACACGATCATCTGCCAAGAGATTGTAAAGGGGTAAGACCTTTTAATGGTTATTGTTACTCCTTTTATAAGTTTGGTCATAGGGCTATACATTGAAAAACTTAGTCACAGCAAAATCAAAGAAGAATGAATCAAAACAATCAAAGAAATCAACTCTCAAGAAATTTGCAGAACACTACATGTCAAATATGCAACTACAATGGACACACAGCAAAGAAATGAAACATTATGAAGAAAAGCATCAGACCTCCTATCATCTGTCACACATGTGGAAAGGCTGGACATATCACAAGGTTTTGAAGATCAAAAACTCAGAAGTAAGAGGAACCTAAAAAGTCTCTATTTGAAGAGAAAGGAGAAGTCAATTTTTTCTCAACAAAGGAAGATTCAAGAAAAATTTGGGTTGAAGTAAAAAAGGAAAAACATGTTGACAAAGTAGTTGATGCATCCTCAGTGGATGCACCCTCTACTTCTTCTTGAATACACCTTCTTGGTCTTAGGGAGAGCTATTCTAGCTCAGAACCCCTACGCGGTTGGTGTACTCACTTCTAAGTATGCACCTTTTGATTCATGGTTAAAAGCTCAGATTACAGCTATGTGCATTCATGCATTATCTAAATTGCATCGGGATCAAAGTTTGAAAATCTCTATGTATGGTTGCAAGCATTAATTGTGGCAGATCGTATAAAAATAAGTTTGTATTCAATCATTCTCATATTTACATTCAAAGAGCAAGAAATTGAAGAGCATTGGAACACTAGACATCTAGGCACAAAGGCATAGCAGTTTAAAAGTTGGAACAAATGGTTAATCAGTTTGAAATGAATCCCTAGCCGTCACGCCATTTTAGAATTTTGTGGAAACCCTACATAAACAATCACCAAGTAAGTAATGGTGACCCTAGTTGTATTTGATGTAGTAGAGAGGAAGAGATTCATATTCAAGAAGCATCCATTCAAGTCTATATTGGATGATGTGGAAGGAGCTTTCTCTAAAACCACGATTGGCGTTGTTCACGTGGAAGATATCCACGCCTACATTTACTATAAAAATGAATCATTAGGAGATGATAATATAGCTTCTCACATGGCATCAATGTTAAATAAGGACTTCACATTCAAAGATGACTTCGCGCACCTACAAGATAACCCTATTATTGAGTATTCGAACGCGCATGATTTTGAAGAACCAGAATGGGTGAAAATCCTATTGAGAAGAATTCATGATGATCTATTCTAGATTGGTGATGTCCTTGTCTGTATCACCGCAGACCTAACCCATCAATTGACTGGTCTTCGAATGACTGGACCATTATTTCCCACTGGTAAAGATGTTAAGAAGCTGATTGAGAAAGTTTGTTTGTCAAGAAGTGACAGGTGTGGTATGACAGTAGATCCCATCAAGGAGGATGACATCAAACTCATGACAATGATACTTGGTTACAAGTTCCAGCAAGCAAGTAGGTTGAATAGTGTATCTGCAGCAACAGTACTTGCAGCAATCAGAATAGTAAAGGACAACACCTAGTACAACCTTTGTGACATCTTGCATGATCAGTTGATTGAGAACATCAGAACCATCAAGCATGATAGAAGCAAGACATTCAGGTTTGGATCACTAATAATCTATTTGTATCATCATATAGTAGGTAAGGTTGCAGATCTCTATTTAGACAAAGGCAAACCTACAATGAATCAAATATCTCTCAAAGCCACAGTAGAAAATAGTGCAAGAGATAAAATGGATATGGACATAAAGATATTCAGGGTAAAAATGCAAAGCAGGTACAGACTATTAGAGAAGATAGTTGACAAGTACAGGGATACAATTTGTTTTATGGTTGAAACAGAATGCACATGCATGGAGGCTGTTGAGCCTAGAACTAAGTGGATTAATCCACTAGGATATGAAGTTGAAGACCGTGTGCTAGGGGGATATGCGCAGGTCTTATTGTCAGCACCTAAAGACCCCAATGAACCTAGATGGGGCACCTATAGAGAAAAGACTGATGAAGTAGACACTAAACTGAAACTTGCTCTTAATAAAAGAAAAGTGTCCAGAACTACATCTAACATACTCAAAGCTAATGCAGTTACTCGTGAAGATTTGAATAAGGCTTAAGAAGCCAAAATTGCTAAATTTAAGATTGAGAAAACTAATGAAACTCAGAAGAAGAGGCGGAAGAAAAATGAGGAGAGTACATTTGCGCCTGCTACCACCATTGAGTTGGATACTTATCCACCTTATATTCCTAGCAAGAAACCCAGAGGAAGGAAGCAAGCTGCCACAGGTCATCCATCTTCAAGAACCACAAGGAGCAATACAAAGAATACACAAGCACCTCCTAAGGTAGGTTTCAGACCAAGCTTTAACATATTGAAGAATAGGATTATAAATGAAGGTAGATTGGATACACTTTAAAAAGTCTATGAAAAATATACAGATATTGATAAGATAGAGATACATTACATGGTCATATCTCATACGATCAAGTTTTAAGAAATCAGTTCTTGAACTTAAGACAGTACTAGCAGATAACTTATGGAATGTATTGGAAATTATGAAAAGACATGCTAATTAGGAAGACATGAATATTAAGAAGAAACTCTGGATACTCTTCTCCATGTTTGTTCACATAATGAGAAGGCTCTTTTTCTTGATCTTGTAAAGCCTCATCTCTGAAGTAAGATAAGAAATCTACAGATAATGAACAAAGAATATGACCAGGTTGGTAAGGAGACGGAAAAAGCATTTTCCCAAGTCTTTATAGACAGACACATGTATCCACCAACAACGCCTAAAAAAAAAGCTACTCCAACTCCTCTCAAAAAGGATACAACTCAAGAAATTCAGATTGCACCCATGACAGGTCCACAGGTCTCTGCGCCCAGAGTAACAATAACTTCTGAGAAAACTAAAGATACAGAAGATACTATAATAGTTGACAATGTCAAGATATTTATGACAACTTCTGATAATGATATGAATAAGGTTGATGAAGCAATAAACATTGATGATACATCTCTACAATAGAATGAAGTTCCTTTGATTGATCCAATAGATTTGGATAAGGAGAAAGACACTCAAGTTGATGAGTCACCAGTCAAAGAGGTACATATCAAAAGTGAATGTGTAGACACAAGTCAGAATACTATTCTGTCACCATCCACCTCATTGTTGTAAAGGTTAAATCCTGACTCAGCTAGTTTTGACACATGGGAAGAAGAAGACCTCATTAAGATCAACGTCCTTGCCATGGAAAAGGAAAAGGAGAAACATGTGATGAGGAACCCAGGTTTTATTGAATCAATAAACATTCTGAATGAGTTCTTGTTGATAAGAAACTTGCAAAAGTCCAAACTATTGAACATGTGGATAGTGTACTAACAAACTTCAAGTCACACTTCACCATCTTAGTAGAGACTGCTACTAAGATTGTAGAAGATGAGTATAAGAAGGAAAGATTGAATGAAGTAGTGAAGAACTTTAACTTGGATCTTAAATCTCTGAAGATTGGACAGTCTATACTGAAAGAGTTGGCAGAAAAAGGGAAGAAAGTCATAGCAAACAGCAAAGATAGCTGAAGCAGAGGAAACAATAGACAACATAAGAAATTCTGTTGAGAATTCCATGCAAGACATGAACATATACAATGATGAATACTAAGGACAACTGGACAAAATTGAAATAAGCAAGATAAGAATAAGAAAAACTCAGTTGAGAAATGCACTTGCGCCTTCGTTAGCAGTTCTTATTGAGAACATCAAATAGATAGATGAAACAATGAATAATTATGATCAAGGTCCTTGCTTGGATCTAGTGAAAATGGAGAAGATAACATATGCTTTATGCGAGCACCTCCAAACAGTTGATGCAATAAAAAAATTCTGGCAGAAAGAGATTCAGTCTCTTCAAGTTGTGTACCCTGATGTATATATGGAGTAAGTATGAAGAATTACAATTTTTTGCACACCTTTGTCATTCATGTCAAAGGGGGAGTAGTATAGAATGTGTATATGAGGAGTAGTATATATGTATATATCATTAAGTTATGATATACAGTCAATTTTGAATGAAGACATTTTGAGTAACTTAGCCACATTCCTTTATTGCCATAAATGACAAAGGGGGAGATTGTTGGCAAGTTGACTTCCTAAGGAAGCATGGCTTATTTTGTGTTGTCAATCATGGCAACAAAGTCATACTAAGTTTCTGTCCAAGATAACTTAGAAGGTAAAATGACTAAGTACAGAATACAGAACAAGACAGAGAGATACAGAGATCAGCACATCAGTGCACATGTTAGAGACCACACCAGAGCATGCGTTCTTAGGTATATACTATATTATGTATATACATGCTATAACCAAATTTGCAAGGTACAGAACATTAGTATGGAAAAGATACAGAGAGATTAGTACACTGCAGTCCAGGAAACAGTTCAGAATATAGAGCACAGAAGTCGACTACTGTTTTGATCAGCGTGTATTATTTTGTGATGCTAAGGATAAGTGCCTTTAGTTATAAGTTTTTTATGATGTAATTAATTTTATTGTAAACACGCTTGAGCCGACTTGTTCGGAAGCATTGTATATTTTCTTAAGAGGCCGACTAAGTGTTATGTTTTGGGTCGCGCCTATTCATTTGTAAAGATATAAGTATGTAATGTATTGTTATGTTACATCATGTAAGAGAAGTCAATTATTATGTAAGAAGAAGTTATAGAGGGACAATATAATGAAGTCAGAAGATGATATAGCTCTTTTAAGAAGTAAGAGCATCAATGCATACACGAAACTGATCAGAGAACAGTGTCACTACAGCAGTTCATTTTTTATATAGTGCATATCAACATTCAGAGGGTTGTAGCTTTCATATTATTTGGGCAATGAGCCACCACACCTAACAGGGTTATTGTAAAAGAATCCTAACAGGGTCCGACCCTTAACTAGGTCATTGTACTCAATTTGTAAAGACTGCTTCTAACATGGCAAAGGAACTTTAACAAGTTCATTATACCTAGCACAATATTTTGTGGGTAGTAATCCCCATAGGATTTTTCCTCTGATCAAGGTTCTTGGTAATCATATGTTCTGTTATGTGTTCATATGTTATGTTTCTTTGGATGCACATTTGATATATGTTTAATTGGCTGAAATATAATTAACAAGATAAACATTGATTCACCCCCCCCCCCTCTCAGTGTTTCTAACAATTGGTATTGAAGCACTGGTCCTCTGAAAGAAATTTTAACCACTTGAGGAGATCATGGAATCAGCCAAAGTAAAACATCGGAAAAATAATCTTGAAGAAGCTCTTGAAGATCTTGACAGATCTGCGAAGGAAAATGAAGAACTAAGATTGAAAAATGATGGCTCTCAAATACTTATTAAAATGCTAAGAAAAGATCTGAAAGATTGTTCTACAAGTGATCTAGGAAAAATGGTTAAAAAGCTTAATTAAGAGAATAAATCTCTAAAAGATAAAATTGAAGATCTGGAGGAACAACTTACAGACAGCCAGAACACCTTTGAAGACAAGATCAAAGCAAGCAAGCAATTGGAAGATGAACTCTTAAAAGCAGACTTGAAAGTTCTAGAATTGGAAAACATAAAGAAGAAGTTGGAATTAGAATTAACAGAAGCAAAGTATAAAATGGATAAACCTCACACAATTTTAGATTTGATTCAATCCCAGCTCAATGCGCAAAGAAAAAAGGGGAACACTACTGGCCTTGGACTCAATACAGCACAAGATGAAGTCAGATCATTAGAAGAAAGAGAGAGAGAGAGAGAGAGAGAGAGAGAGAGAGAGAGAGAGAGAGAGAGAGAGAGAGAGAGAGAACACTTTAAGCATCTTCAGAAGCAAAGAAAGTTGAAGATATTATAGAGGTTAAAACAAACTCACCAAAAGGGGAAATCAAACAAGTTAACAAAACTTGTTATGCATGCAACAAACACAGTCATCTGGAAAGAGATTGTAAAGGGGTAAGACCTTTTAATGGTTATTGTTACTCATGTAATAAGTTTGGTCATAGGGCTATACATTGCAAAACTCAGTCACAGCAAAATCAAAGAAGAATAAATCAAAACAATCAAAGAAATCAACTCTCAAGAAATTTGCAGAACACTACATGTCAGATATGCAACTACAATGGACACATATCAAAGCAATGCAGCATGATGAAGAAAAGCATCAGACCTCCTATCATTTGTAACACATTTGGAAAGGATGGACATATCACAAGGTTTTGCAGATCAAAAACTCAGAAGCAAGAGGAACCTAAAAAGTCTCTATTTGAAGTGATAGGAGAAGTCAATTTTGTCTCAGCAAAGGAAGATTCAAGAAAAATTTGGGTTGAAGTAAAAAAGGACAAAGATGTTGACAAAGTAGTTGATGCATCCTCAATGGATGCACCCTCTACTTCTGCCTGAATAGACCTTCTTGGTCTTAGGGGGTTCTATTCCAGCTCAGAACCCCTACGCGGTTGGTGTACTCTCTTCTGAGTATGCACCTTTGGATTCATGGTTAAAAGCCCAGATTACAGCTATGTGCATTCATGCATTATCTAAATTGCATCGGGATCAAAGTTTGAAAATCTCTATGTATGGTTGCAAGCATTAATTGTGGAAGATCGTATAAAAATAAGTTTGTATTCGATCATTCTCACATTTACATTCGAAGAGAAAGAAATTGAAGAGCATTGGAACACTAGACATCTAGGCATAAAGGCATAGCAGTTTGAAAGTTGGAACGAACGGTTAATCAGTTTGAAACGAATCCCTAGCCGTCGCGTCGTTTTAGAATTTCATGAAAACCCTACAAAAACAATCACCAAGTAAGTAATGGAGACCCCAGTTGTGTTTGATGTAGCAGAGAGGAAGATATTCATATTCAAGAAGCATCCATTCAAGTCTATATTGGATGATGTGGAAGCAGCTTTCTCTAAAACCCTGACTGGCATTGTTCATGTGGCAGATATCCGCGTGTACATTTACTGTAAAAAGGAATCGTTAGGAGATGATAATATAACTTCTCACATGGCATCAATGTTAAATAAGGACTTCACATTCAAAGATGAGTTTGCGCACCTACAAGATAACCCTATTATTGAGTATTCGAATGCGCATGAGTTTGAAGAACCAGAATGGGTGAAAATCCTATTGAGAAAAATTCATGATGATCTATTCTGGATTGGTGATGTCCTTGTCTATATCACTGTAGACCTAATCCATCAGTTGACTGGTCTTCCAATGACTGGACCATTATTTCCCACTGGTAAAGATGATAAGAAGCAGATTGAGAAAGTTTGTTTGTCAAGAAGTGACAGGTGTGGTATGACAGTAGATCCCATCAAGGAGGATGACATCAAACTCATGACAATGATACTTGGTTACAAGTTCCAGTAAGAAAGCAGGTTGAATAGTGTATCTGTGGCAACAGTACTTGCAGCAATCAAAATAGTAAAGGACAACACCCAGTACAACCTTTGTGACATCTTGCGTGATCAGTTGATTGAGAACATCAAAATCATCAAGCATGACAGAAGCAAGACATTCAGGTTTGGATCACTAATAATCTATTTGTATCATCATATAGTAGGTAAGGTTGCAGATCTCTATTTAGACAAATGAAAACGTACAATGAATCAAATATCTCTCAAAGCCACAGTAGAAAATAGTGCAGGAGATAAAATGGATATGGACATAAAGATATTCAGGGTAAAAATGCAAAGCCGGTACATACTATCTGAGAAGATAGTTGACAAGTACAGGGATACAATTTGTTTTATGGTTGAAATAGAATGCAGATGCATGGAGGCTGTTGAGCCTAGAACTAAGTGGATTCATTCAATAGGATATGAATTTGAAGACCATGTGCTAGGGGGATATGCGCAGGTCTTATTGTCAGCACCTAAAGACCCCAATGAACCTAGATGCGGCACATATAGAGAAAAGACTGATGAAGTGGACATTAAACTGAAAATTTCTCTTAATAAAAGAAAAGTGTCCAGAACTACATCTAACATACTCAAAGCTCATGGAGTTACTCGAGAAGATTTGAATAAGGCTAAAGAAGCCAAAATTGCTAAATTTAAGATTGAGAAAACTAATGAAACTCAGAAGAAGAGGCAGAAGAAAAATGAGGAGAGTACATTTGCGCCTGCTACCACCATTGAGTTGGATACTTATCCACCTTCTATTCCTAGCAAGAAACCCAGAGGAAGGAAGCAAGCTGCCACAAGTCATCCATCTTCAAGAACCACAAGGAGCAATACAAAGAATACACAAGCACCTCCTAAGGTAGGTTTCAGACCAAGCTTTAACATATTGAAGAATAGGATTATAAATGAAGGTAGATCGGATACACTTTAAAAAGTCTATGACAAAGATACAGATATTGATAAGACAGAGATACATTACATGGTCATATCTCATACGATCAAGTTTTAGGAAATCGGTTCTTGAACTTAAGATAGTAATACCAGATAACTTATGGAATGTATTGGAAATTATGAAAAGACATGCTAATTAGGAAGACATGAATATTAGAGAAGAAACTCTGGATACTCTTCTCCATGTTTGTTCACATAATGAGAAGGCTCTTTTTCTTGATCTTGTAAAGCCTCATCTCTGAAGTAAGATAAGAACTCTACAGATAATGAACAAAGAATATGAGCAGGTTGGTAAGGAGACGGAAAAAACATTTTCCCAAGTCTTTATAGACAGACACATGTATCCACCAATGGTGCCTAAAACAAAAGCTACTCCAGCTCCTTCCAAAAAGGATACAACTCCAGAAATTTAGATTGCGCCCATGACAGGTCCACAGGTCTCTGTGCCCAGAGTAACAATAACTTCTAAGACAACTAAAGATACAGAAGATACTATAATAGTTGACAATGTCAAGATATTTATGACAACTTCTGATAATGATATGAATAAGTTTGATGAAGCAATAAACATTGATGATACATCTCTACAATAGAATGAAGTTCCTTTGATTGATCCAATAGATTTGGATAAGGAGAAAGACACTCAAGTTGATGAGTCACCAGTCAAAGAGGTACATATCAAAAGTGAATGTGTAGACACAAGTCAGAATACTATTCTGTCACCATCCACCTCATTGTTGTCAAGGTTAAATCCTGACTCAGCGAGTTTTGACACATGGGAAGAAGAAGACCTCATTAAGATCAACATCCTTGCCATGGAAAAGGAAAAGGAGAAACATGTGATGAGGAACCCAGGTTTTATTGAATCAATAAACATTCTGAATGAGTTCCTGTTGATAAGAAACTTGCCAAAGTCCAAACTATTGAACATGTGGATAGTGTACTAACAAACTTCAAGTCACACTTCACCATCTTAGTAGAGACTGCTACTAAGATTGCAGAAGATGAGTATAAGAAGGAAAGATTGAATGAAGTAGTGAAGAACTTTAACTTGGATCTTAAATCTCTGAAGATTGGACAGTCTATACTGAAAGAGTTGGCAGAAAAAGGGAAGAAAGTCATAGCAAACTGCAAAGATAGCTGAAGCAGAGGAAATAGTGGACAACATAAGAAAGTCTTTTGAGAATTCCATGCAAGACATGAACATATACAATGATGTCTACTAAGGACAACTGGACAAAATTGAAAAGGCAAAAATTGAAATAAGCAAGATAAGAATAAGACAAACTCAGTTGAGAAATGCACTTGCACCTTCGTTAGCAGTTCTTATTGAGAACATCAAATAGATAGATGAAACAATGAAGACTTATGATCAAGGTCCTTGCTTGGATCTAGTGAAAATGGAGAAGATAACATATGCTTTATGCGCGCACCTCCAAACAGTTGATGCAATACAAGCATTCTGGCACAAAGAGATTCAGTTTCTTCAAGTTGTGTACCCTGATGTATATATGGAATAAGTATCAAGACTTACAATTTTTTGCACACCTTTTTCATTCATGTCAAAGGGGGAGTAGTATAGAATGTGTATATGAGGAGTAGTATATATGTATATATCATTAAGTTATGATATACAGTCAGTTTTGAATGAAGACATTTTGAGTAACTTAGCCACATTCCTTTATTGCCATAAATGACAAAGTGGGAGATTGTTGGCAAGTTGACTTCCTGAGGAAGCATGGATTATTTTGTGTTTTCAATCATGGCAACAAAGTCATACTAAGTTTCTGTCCAAGATAACTTAGAAGATAAAATGACTAAGTACAGAATACAGAACAAGACAGAGAGATACAGAGAACATCACATCAGCGCACATGTTAGAGACCACACCAGAGCATGCGTGCTTAGGTATATACTCTATTATGTATATACATGCTATAACCAAATGCGTAAGGTACAAAACATCAGTACGGAAAAGATACAGAGAGATTAGTACACTGCAGTCGAGGAAATAGTTCAGAATATAGAGCACAGAAGTCGACTACTGTTTTGATCAGGGTGTATTATTTTGTGATGCTAAGGATAAGTGCCTTTAGTTATAATTTTTTTATGATGTAATTAATTTTATTTTAAAAACGCTTGAGTTGACTTGTTCAGAAGCATTGTATATTTTCTTAAGAGGCCGACTAAGTGTTATGTTTTGGGTCATGCCTATTCATTTGTAAAGATATAAGTATGTAATGTATTGTTATGTTACATCGTGTAAGAGAAGTCAATTATTATGTAAGAAGAAGTTACAGAGGGACAATATAATGAAGTCAGAAGATGATATAGCTCTTTGAAGAAGTAAGAGCATCAATGCATACACGGAACTGATCAGACAACAATGTCACTACAGCAGTTCATTTTTTATATAGTGCATATCAACATTCAGAGGGTTGTAGCTTTAATATTATTTGTACAGTGAGCCACCACACCTAACAGGGTTATTTTAAAAGACTCCTAACAGGGTCCGACCCTTAACTAGGTCATTGTACTCAATTTGTAAAGACTGCTTCTAACAGGGCCAAGGAACTTTAACAAGTTCATTATACCTAGCACAATATTTTGTGGGTAGTAATCCCCATAGGATTTTTCCTCTGATCAAGGTTCTTGGTAATCATATCTTCTGTTATGTGTTCATATGTTATGTTTCTTTGGATGCACATTTGATATATGTTTAATTGGTTGAAATATAATTAACAAGATAAACATTGATTCACCCCCNATTGATTCCCCCCCCCCCCCCCCTCTCAGTGTTTCTAACAATTGGTATCAGAGCACTGGTCCTCTGAAAAAAATTTTAACCACTTGAGGAGATCATGGAATCGGCCGAAGTAAAACATTAGAAAAATAATCTTGAAGAAGCTCTTGAATATCTTGACAAATCTACGAAGGAAAATGAAGAACTAAGATTGAAAAATGATGGCTCTCAAATACTTATTAAAATGCGAAGAAAAGATCTGAAAGATTGTTCTACAAGTGATCTAGGAAAAATGGTTAAAAAGCTTAATGAAGAGACTAAATCTCTAAAAGATAAACTTGAAGATCTGGAGGAACAACTTACAGATAGCCAGAACACCTTTGAAAACAAGATCAAAGCAAGCAAGCAATTGGAAGATGAACTCTTAAAAGCATACTTGAAAGTTCTGGAATTGGAAAACATAAAGAAGAAGTAGAATTAACAGAAGAAAAGTATAAAATGGATAAACCTCACACAATTTCAGTTTTGATTCAATCCCAGCTCGATGCGCAAAGAAAAAAGGGGAACACTACTGGCCTTGGACTCAATACAGCACAAGATGAAGTCAAATCATTAGAAGAGAGAGAGAGAGAGAGAGAGAGAGAGAGAGAGAGAGAGAGAGAGAGAGAGAGAGAGAGAACACTTGAAGCATCTTCAAGAGGCAAAGAAAGTTGAAGATATTACAGAGGTTAAAACAAACTCACCAAAAGGGGAAATCAAACAAGTTAACGGAACTTGTTATGCATGCAAAAAACACAGTCATCTGGCAAGAGATTGTAAAGGGGTAAGACCTTTTAATGGTTATTGTTACTCATGTAATAAGTTTGGTCATAGGGCTATACATTGTAAAACTCAGTCACAGCAAAATCAAAGAAGAATAAATCAAAACAATCAAAGAAATCAACTCTCAAGAAATTTGCAGAACACTACATGTCAGATATGCAACTACAATGGACACATAGCAAAGCAATGCAGCATGATGAAGAAAAGCATCAGACCTCCTATCATCTGTCACTCATTTGGAAAGGATGGACATATCACAAGGTTTTGCAGATCAAAAACTCAGAAGCAAGAGGAACCTAAAAAGTCTCTATTTGAAGAGAAAGGAGAAGTCAATTTTGTCTCAGCAAAGGAAGATTCAAGAAAAATTTGGGTTGAAGTAAAAAAGGAAAAAGATGTTGACAAAGTAGTTGATGCATCCTTAATGGATGCACCCTCTACTTCTGCTTGAAAAGACCTTCTTGGTCTTAGGGGGAGCTATTCTAGCTCAGAACCCCTACGCGGTTGGTGTACTCTCTTCTGAGTATGCACCTTTGGATTCATGGTTAAAAGCCCAGATTACAGCTATGTGCATTCACGCATTATCTAAATTGCATCAGGATCAAAGTTTGAAAATCTCTATCTATGGTTGCAAGCATTAATTGTGGCAGATCATATAAAAATAAGTTTGTATTCGATCATTCTCACATTTACATTCGAAGAGCAAGAAATTGAAGAGAATTGGAACACTAGACATCTAGGCACAAAGGCATAGCAGTTTGAAAGTTGGAACGAATGGTTAATCAGTTTGAAATGAAGCCCTAGCTGTCGTGTCATTTCAGAATTTCATGGAAACCCTACAAAAAAAATCACCAAGTAAGTAATGGCGACCCCAGTTGTGTTTGATGTAACAGAGAGGAAGATATTCATATTTAAGAAGCATCCATTCAAGTCTATATTAGATGATGTGGAAGGAGCTTTCTCTAAAACCCTTACTGGCATTGTTCATGTGGAAGATATCCGTGTGTACATTTACTGTAAAAAGGAATCGTTAGGAGATGATAATATAACTTCTCACATGGCATCAATGTTAAATAAGGACTTCACATTCAAAGATGAGTTTGCGCACCTACAAGATAACCCTATTATTGAGTATTCGAATGCGCATGAGTTTGAAGAACCAGAATGGGTGAAAATCCTATTGAGTAGAATTCATGATGATCTATTATGGATTGGTGATGTCCCTGTCTGTATCACTGCTGACCTAATCCATCAGTTGACTGGTCTTCCAATGACTGGACCATTATTTCTCACTGGTAAAGATGTTAAGAAGCAGATTGAGAAAGTTTGTTTGTCAAGAAGTGACAGGCATGGTATGATAGTAGATCTAATCAAGGAGGATGACATCAAACTCATGACAATGATACTTGGTTACAAGTTCCAGCAAGCAAGCAGGTTGAATAGTGTATTTGCAGCAACAGTACTTGCAGTAATCAAAATAGTAAAGGACAACACCCAGTACAACCTTTGTGAGATTTTGCATGATCATTTGATTGCAAATATCAGAATCATCAAGCATGACAGAAGCAAGACATTGAAGTTTGGATCACTAATCATCTATTTGTATGATCATATAGTAGGTAAGGTTGCAGATCTCTATTTAGACAAAGGAAAACCTATAATGACTCAAATATCTCTCAAAGACATAGTAGAAAGTAGTGCAAGAGATAAAATAGATATGGACATAAAGATATTCAGGGTAAAAATGCAAAGCAGGTACATACTATCTGAGAAGATAGTTGACAAGTACAGGGATATAATTTGTTTTATGGTTGAAACAGATTGCACATGCATGGAGGTTGTTGAGCCTAGAACCAAGTGGATTCATCCACTAGGATATGAAGTTGAAGACCATGTGCTAAAGGGATATGCGCAGGTCTTATTGTCAGCACCTAAAGACCCCAACGAACCTAGATGGGGCACCTACAGAGAAAAGACTGATGAAGTGGACATTGAACTAAAACTTGTTGTTAATAAAAGAAAAGGATCCAGAACTACATCTAACATACTCAAAGCTCATGGAGTTACTCGAGAAGATTTGAATAAGGCTAAAGAAGCCAAAATTGCTAAAGTTAAGATTGAGAAAACTGATGAAACTCATAAGAAGAGGCAGAAGAAAAATGAGGAGAGTACATCTGCACCTGCTACCACCATTGACTTGGATATTTATCCACCTTCTATTCCTAGAAAGAAACCCAGAGGAAGGAAGCAAGCTGCCACAGGTCATCCATCTTCAAGAACCACAAGGAGCAATACAAAGAATACACAAGCACCTCCTGTGGTAGGTTTCAGACAAAGCTTGAACATATTGAAGAATAGGATTATAAATGAAGGTAGATTGGATACAGATTCAAAAGTCTATGACAAATATACAGAAGTTGATAAGACATAGATACATTACATGGTCATATCTCATATGATCAAGTTTAAGAAATCAGTTCTTGAACTTAAGACAGTAATACCAGATAACTTATGGAATGTATTGGAAATTATGAAAAGACATGCTATTGAGGAAGACATGAAGATTAGAGAAGAAACTTTGGATACTCTTCTCCCTGTTTGTTCACATGATGAGAAGGCTATTTTCCTAGATCTTGTAAAGCCTCATCTTCGAAGTAAGATAAGAACTCTACAGATAATGAAAAAAGAATATGAGTAGGTTGGTAAGGAGACAGAAAAATCATTTGCCCAAGTCTTTATAGACAGACAGATGTATCCACTAATGGTGCCTACAGCAAAATCAACTCCATCTCCTCCCAAAAAGGATACAACTCCAGAAATTCAGATTGCGCCCATGACAGGTCCACAGGTCTCTGTGCCCAGAGTAACAATAACTTCTGAGACAACTAAAGATACAAAAGATACTATAATAGTTGACAATGTCAAGATATCTATGACAACTTCTGATAATGATATGAATAAGGTTGATGAAGCAATGAACATTGATGATACATCTCTACAACATAATGAAGTTCCTTTGATTGATCGAATAGATTTGGATAAGGAGAAAGACACTCAAGTTAAAGAGTCACCAGTCAAAGAGGTACATATCAAAAGTGAATGTGTAGACACAAGTTAGAATACTATTCTGTCACCATCCACCTCATTGTTGTCAAGGTTAACTCCTGACTCAGCTAGTTTTGACACATGGGAAGAAGAAGACCTCATTAAGATTAGCGTCCTTGCCATGGAAAAGGCAAAGGAGAAACATCTGATGAGGAACCCACGTATTATTGAATCAATAAATCTTCTGAATGAGTTAGTTCCTGCTGATAAGAAACTTGCAAAAGTCCAAACTATTGGACATGTGGATAGTGTACTAACAAAATTCAGGTCACACTTCACTAGCTTAGTAGAGACTGCTACTAAGATTGCAAAAGATGAGTATAAGAAGGAAAGATTGAATGAAGTAGTGAAGAACTTTACCTTGGATCTGAAATCTCTAAAGATTGGACAGTCTATACTGAAAGAGTTGGCAAAAAAAGGGAATAAAGTCATAGCAAACTGCATGGATAGAGTGAAGTTCACCTCCGAGCACATAAAAAAGATAGCTGAAGTAGAGGAAATGGTGGACAACATAAGAAAGTCTATTGAGAATTCCACATAGGACATGAACATATGCAATAATATCTACCAAGGACAACTGGACAAAATTGAAAAGGAAAAAATTTAAATAAGCAAGATAAGAATAAGACAAACTCAGTTCAGAAATGCACTTGCGCCTTCATTAGCAGTTCTTATGGAGAACATCAAACAGATAAATGACATAATGAAGACTTATGATCAAGGTCCTTGCTTAGATCTAGTAAAAATAGAGAAGATAACATATGCTTTATGCATGCACCTCCAAACAGTCGATGCAATAAAAGCATTCTGGCAGAAAGAGATTTAGTCTCTTCAAGTTGTGTACCCTGATGTATATATGGAGTAAGTATGAAGACTTACAATTTTTTTCACACCTTTGTCATTCATGTCAAAGGGGGAGTAGTATAGAATGTGTATATGAGGAGTAGTATATATGTATATATCATTAAGTTATGATATACAGTCATTTTTGAATGAAGACATTTTAAGTAACTTAGCCACATTCCTTTGTTGCCATAAATGACAAAGGGGGAGATTGTTGGCAAGTTGACTTCCAAAGGAAGCATGGCTTATTTTGTGTTGTCAATCATTGCAACAAAGTCATACTAAGTTTTTGTCCAAGATAACTTAGAAGATAAAATGACTAAGTACAGAATACAGAAAAAGACAGAGAGATACATAGATCAGCACATCAGTGCACATGTTAGAGACCACACCAGAGCATGCACGCTTAGGTATATACTCTATGATGTATATACATGCTATAACCAAATGCGCAAGGTACAGAACATCAGTACGGAAAAGATACAGATAGATTAGTACACTGTAGTCCAAAAAATAGTTTAGAATACAGAGCATAGAAGCCGACTACTATTTTGATCAGCGTGTATTATTTTGTGATGCTAAGGCTAAGTGCCTTTAGTTATAAGTTTGTTATGATGTAATTAATGTTATTGTAAACACGCTTGAGCCAACTTGTTCGGAAGCGTTGTATATTTTGTTAAGAGGCTGACTAAGTGTTATGTTTTGGGTCGCGCCTATTCATTTGTAAAGATATAAGTATGTAATGTATTGTTATGTTATAGCGTGTAAGAGAGGTCAATTATTATGTAAGAAGAAGTTACAGAGGGACAGTATAATGAAGTTAGAAGATGATATAACTCTTTGAAGAAGTAAGAGCATCCACGCATACACGAAACTGATCAGACAACAGTGTCACTACAACAGTTCATTTGTGATATAGTGCATATCAACATTCAGAGGGTTGTAGCCTTCATATTATTTGGGTAGTGAGCCACCACCCCTAACAGGGTTATTGTAAAAGACTCCTAACAGGGTCCGACCATTAACCAGGTCATTGTACTCAATTTGTAAAGACTGCTTCTAACAGGGCAAAGGAACTTTAACAGGTTCATTATACCTAGTACAATATTTTGTGCGTACTAATCCCCACCGGAGTTTTCCTCTGATCAAGGTTCTCCGTAATCATATCTTGTGTTATGTGTTCATATGTTATGTTTCTTTGGATGCACATTTGATAAATGTTTAATTGGCTGAAATATAATTAACAAGATAAACATTGATTCACCCCGCCTCCCTCTTAGTGTTTCTAACATGAGATTACACCTTCATAAAATTAGGATCAATAACAACAATTCTATGGAAAACAAATACAATTTACTCTAAGAATTGAAATTAAATCCATGAAATCTCATGTTTCTCTATCTAAGCTTTGTTAAGAGAGCTTTCAGCCTTAATCTCTCTCAAGGAAAATCCTAGAATGAGGAAATGATAACAAATATGATCTAATCTAGCTCAATTCTCTTAAATGATGTGTGCTTTGAACTCAAAATGCTCATGATATGCTCCTCAAATCAACAATTAGCTTCCTAATTGATCAAAATGCTATGGAAAATGCTCAAATACTCTCAATTACTAACAAATCACCTATAATAAGGATGCTTTTCTCTTGAATTTCTAGGATATCAAATACAAATAAAATAACTTGTATTTATAGTAAGTTCCCAAGGGTAGGGGGTAGAGTGAATTGACCATGGTAAAGCCCTTGTTGAGTGAAAGGCTTTGAGATGGTTTCAAATAGGGGGACCATTTAAATGGTTGTCCTCAAAGGGTGGGACAAGAAGACAAGATCCTCAAATCTCATTGGTTGATCAATTTAAGTTGAAAAAAATCAGGATTATTTAATTCAATCATTTAATTATTTTAGGCATGTAAGGGTGAATGGCTTGGATTTGATTTTTGATTCAAAACTATACAATTAATTGATTAAAATCAATTATATAATTTGATTGATCCCTCTTAGGCTTAAATTTGATTATTTGATTTCATTATTATTTAATCCTTTGATTTTAATTGATTTTGTCCAATTTCCTTGATAAATGTCCATTTAAATGATTTTGATCCATTTTGATGCATTTTGATGAGAGTTAGGGCAATTGGCTGAGATTTGCAGATTTTGATGATTAAGAGACACCTGGTCAATTTTAGGTGTCTATAGTAGTATTTTCCATACATGTTTCACCATTTCTCGGGTTAGAGGAGTTTTTATTCTTGGATCCAGGAGGTATGCGTCTTCGTTTTGATTTAGGTATAGCATTCTTTTCATCATATTCATCGTCTTCATATAGATTTGTAGCCGCAACATCCATCACATATTTTACTTTATATTTTCAAAATACAATGTTCCTTTCATTCAACCTACAATTTGCTCCAATCATTTTGGATCCATATACAATAAAGCTATTCAACTTTAACAACACCGTATTGATTGCTTATGAAAGTATTTATATTAAGAAGTGTTATGTGATGATATCAAGGCATGAATATCATATGGCAGTAATCAATATAAAAAACATAAGGGACACTTATTTGAGGTCAAGGGGAAGGCTAGACTTCCATAAAAAATAAAGGCCAAACTCAAAGATTGGGATTAGGCTGCCAAAGAATTTTTATTATATTGAGAATAGAAGAGAAGAGGAGAATCTTCACAATAGGCATACAAATGGAATTTTGTAGTTTACAAACTCTTTTAGAATTCCATTATCCTTAGCCAAACTCTATATATTTACCTTGTACTAATAAAAAACTCTATATATTTACCTTTTACAAATAAAAAACCTATATGCATGAACAAGAATAATTAATAATTAATGATTAAAATTTAAACAAGTAAATTTTATTTTTTGAAAACTTTCAAAAAGATAAAATAATTTAAAATCAATATTTTCCAATATTTTTTTTTAATTTATCTATTTTGAAGATGCATACTGATCTAACTCCAATGAAAAAAGATCCTCTTAATGCTTACCACACCTATAGGTATTTCTTTAGGGCCCGTTTGGTTGGGGAATTGAAAAATAATGCAAATCATGGTTATCTATATTCTGGTTATGCAAACCCCGGTTATGCTTTTTTGGGACTGTTTGGTTGCCCTGGAAGATGGATTTGTAAATCCACATTCCAACAATTAAATCGACGCAGTGCTCCGGACCCGACAAGATATATAAACTAATTTAATCATGCAAACCTTGGAGTGCACTGGACCCGACGGTGAAGTTAAAATGGCTTTAATCTCTATGAAAACCATGGAGATGAAAGTCATTCCACCTCTTCAGCAGGAATTTGGACATCCACATTTTTGCAAAAATGGGGATTTGCAAATCCGTATTCTCATTCAATTTAGAGGTCACCAAACAAGGAATTGCACCCCATAACCGGGTTATGGGCTGCATAACCCGATTATGGGGTGCAACCAAACGGGCCCTTATTGACATTACATGCCATCCACTAAGAACGTGGAGATTGGCCTCACTAAGCTAATCTGAACTAATTGACAGTTATAACACAAATCTAACAATACCAGAGACAAGTAGTGAAAATCAATGATTTATGGCCATCTAGTAAACGTGGTGTGGCAGTCGTGGCATGGGGACCGCATCTAACTCTACAGCTTTCTTCAATATCATTCCAAATTCATCCCTCATGTCTATCGTCTCGCAAATCATTCCATTGGGAGGCGTCCAATCAAATGAATGGAGAAAGGAAGCCAAAGTCAGATGAACCATGCGGATTCCGAAAGGAAGACCCACGCATCCTCTTCGTCCACTTCCAAACGGAATCAACTCAAAATTATGTCCCCTGTAGTCTACGTCGCTATTCTCACCTTGCAAAAACCTCTCTGGCATGAATTCAGAGGGGTCCTTCCAGATTGAAGGATCCCTTCCTATCGCCCACAAATTCACGAACACCTGAGTATGTTTGCGTATCATGTATCCCTCAATTTCACAATCTCCCTCAGCTGTGTGCGGCACCAGAAGAGGAAACGCCGGGTGTAATCGGAAGGTTTCTTTCACCACCGCATCCAGATACGGCAGCCGATCTATGTCATGTCCTTCCACTTTTCTCTCAAGACCAACTACGTCAACTAACTCTTGTTGCACTCGTTTCATTTTCTCAGGATTGCAAATCAGTTCTGCCATAACCCATTCGATCATAGTGGTGGTCGAATCAGTACCGCCAAGAAGCATTTCCTAAAGCAATTGTAGACACATATTAGAAATCCAGAAAGCTTCAAAATGTTTATAACTCTAATTATAATTTGGGTACTTACAGAAATCAAGACTTTAATATCAAAGAGTGTGAAATCCTCCGTTCTAGCATCAAGCAGAGCGTCCAGAAAATCGTTGTCGGTGTCTTTCTGCTGACGCTTTCTGTTTTTGGTGACAATTCTATCATGTATGAACAAATCAATAAAGTCGTATAACCTCTTCATATGCCTTGCCATCTGACGGGACACACCCTGGGGATCCAGCAACCTAAACATAGGATAAAAGTCGGACAAATTGGGTGTTCCAGCAAGCTTCATAATTTTCCACAAGTTATCCTTGAAACCCACCGAAGCTCGACTGTCTGGATCGAACAAGCTTGTACCAAAGATCATCTTTCCTAAAACATTCATAGAATTACAGAACGCCATATGCTCAATATTTACAGCCTTTCCCCTCCTCTCAAAAATCAGGTGAACCGTGTGAAATACCTGGTCTCTTCTGAGATGTTGTTGGGCTTCTAGTATTTCGGTGCTCAAGAATTCAACAGTTGAAATTCGTCTGAGATACCGCCATTGAGGTCCATACTCACCCCACAATACGGAGGACTTGTGGTGGGAAAAGACTTTGGCTGCGTCCGTGACTGTCCGACCAACAAAGATGTGGTCGTGGGTTTTGAGAATCTCCTTCGCCATGGCAGGAGAGGATGCCACCACTATTGTTTTCACCCCAAGACGGAGACTCATAAGTGGCCCATATTTCAGAGAAAACGCAGAGAGAGCCTCATGAGGCCTCCTGGCCAGGTGAAATAAGTTTCGTAAAATATGCCAAGAAGTAGGTCCAGGCGGAAGTGGGAGAACTGGAGCCTTCTTCCTCTTCCATTGAAAGAAGAATAATGTTAAGGGAATGCTGAGAATCAGAGAACAGCAATAAAGCAGCCACATACCCATAAAAATGAGAAGAAAGAGTGAACAAGGCCAAACAGTTTCTTCTGTTTCTGCTCTGCTCTTTTTGATCTGTTCCAATCTAGGTTTCGGATGTAGAATCTTATAAAGAGATAAAAGAACAATCTCAAAAAAGAAAATACATGCCAAGGAACGAATTTCTTTTGCTTGTTAACTATTTCTGCTCCACTAACTACTTAAATTTGTTGGGAGAAACCCTGTGACTGGGAACGTGTTTGACCAAAATAATGAAAAACTAAAACAATTCAAACAATATATTTAAAATTTTATGTGTTGAAAATCTATATTGGTGCAGTTGATTTGAAAATTAAAGATTGCCCACACGTCAATAGCCAGCAAATCATACAAAAGGCCCCAAACTCAATTGGGTCAGATTTGATTTGTTTCTTTTTAGATCTAAAGAATGCATTCGGTTTAATCATAGATAGTTATCATAAAAAATAACAACTTCAAAGTCATACATATTAATGCAATATTGTCAAAAAAATTAGGTATTAAATCAACAAATACTATTACAATAATTGAAACACACTCAACAAATATTTTTGACAATATTGCAACAATATGTATGACTTTAAAATTTTTATTTTTTATGATAACTAACCATGATTAAATCAAATGTATTCTTTATTAACAATATAATATTATTGGTAACATTTTTGAGTAGTATAATATTTTTGACAATATAATGTTGTTATTAAGTCATATAATATTTTTGACAATACTGCATCAATATGTATGACTTTAAAGTTGTTATTTTATTTATGATAACTATCCATGATTAAATCAAATGTATTCTTTAGATCTAAAAAGGAACAAATCATGTGATGACACATTAGAACACAAATAAAACATGACTTAGGACACAAGAATTAGTCTCGTTAATTATACACATATAACGAGTTCAATAAATAATCCTAATAACTGTTAGCTATACATCCCTTATATTACCACCTTTCATCATTAAAATTAAATTAGTTTACTAACTAGTTGATCCAGATCATTCTCAATCAACTCAGTTGTGAAGCAATCAAATTGAACAGTTGACTAAATTGACTAAATAAAGACCAATTCACTAATTAATGATAAATCATTAGTGAACTAATCAATCAATTGAATCAGCTAGTCAATCAAATTATTTAATTCTAAACTAATCTCTAGTATTTAAAATTGATAAGATTAATATATATCATTTTATTTTTCATTTAATAAATCACTTCTCTCGTCTATTTTCCACATTAAAAAATATTTTTATATAAGAATACATACATTAACTATTTGTTTCATGATGTGGAAAGCTCTAAAAATAATCATTGATTAATTTTCAACATCCAAAACATCTTATCATTACATTAACCAAAATCTTTAGTAGTTAACTTAAAAAATATTTCTTTAAATACCAGCAATGGACGTCATTTTTTTATTTATTTTTAAATACTTTGAATGCCTTTCAGAACCCAAAAAATTAAAACCACAATATTCAATAGTGCTATGGTGAAACCTTGAACCTGTTGGAAGTACTGGCTATTCTGGGGGGAATCAAAATAGATGTTTTTCACAGGGTTTTTTAGATTTGTTTATCACATGGACATTGAAACATTTGAAATAACTAAACACGTAAACTAATTACAAAACAAGAATACAAGATATCATAGCCAAGTAAAAAAATCACATAAAAGAGACACAAAAGTTTGTGCTTAGTGGAAAACTCTCAAAACCTTTCAGTTTTCTCAAAGGGAAAAAAACCAGTCTGATGGAACATATAATCTATATTGACCAACACTTCATCTTTACAAAGAAGCTACAACTTCTTAGGCTTCAACCCTTCTCTTCTCTTACAATGCATTTATTCACAAATTATTTACATACATAATTGTGTGTTTTGTGTACACATACCTATATACAAAAACAATCTTTTGATTTTGCTCTCAATATTGTAATCAAGTAATCCGCATACAAGGTAGTATGACTACGTGTCTCAGTTTTTGTTCACACACCTTTTACACACACCCATACATCCTTGTATAGGGACATACATTGAAATATTTACATTCCCTTGTAGGAAATCAGTTATACAACTGATATAGAAATTCATGAACAAATCCTTTGCGTAACATCAACTATTTTACTGACTTGTTACTCTTCATAAATGATTTACAGTAGAAATGTTGATCCTTTTTGTTCGTCTTAAAAAAAACTAATTTAAAGAACCCTTTATTAGAGTTAGTGGAAAAAGGATGATCATTAAACCAAGACCCTCTATTAGGGTAAATAATTTGAATCCCTCAGATGAAACATAAACAAATCCCAACCATTTTCCATCTACTTACAAACCACTTTTCAATTAGGTAAGCAACTAAACAAAAATAACATATTTTATAAACAACATCCCTCATGTCTCATTCTAACTGTCTCATCAACCATTTTGAAATAGCTATGAAAACCCAAAATATAGATGAAAAGAACTATCCATTTTGAAGACAAGAATGAATAGAGAGAAAACATATTCTTGAATTGGGTACATACAAGAAGTGTTGTAGCAAGACCAAAACTGTTCATTGCTTCTTTCTTTCTTTTCTGAACCAAAGAAATGACTTCCACAAGAATAAAGTCATGAGAGCCAAAATGTTGCATACCTATGACAAAAAGAAAGACACAGAATACATTTCTCTTTTGTTTCATCCCTTGATATACTCTTTTTTGTTTGATTTCTTTGTTCCTCTATGAAATGTACATATTGAACACAATAAACTCATTAGAATCATACAAAATCATCTTTGCAAATTGAAAATCTGCTCCAAGTTCCACTAAAAACAAACTCAACATATTACCTCTGCAACCAAATGGAATTCGAGCAAAGAAAGGTATCAACAAAATCACAACATCACATAGATAAAAATATCAAAACCCATGAGAAGATCATACCAAAAATTCCTATGAAATCTCCATAGCTTTGTTCATGGTAGGAAAAATAGGGTTTCTTAGAGCAAAAAAATCATAAGGAAATGATTTTACTTCTTTTTCATCATGTTTAAATAAACCCTCAACTCTAGTTCATATTTTTCAAGTCCACCATACGTAGCCTCCATGTCGAACCATGATGGCTAAAACATATACCCATGGGTTTAATCCAAGTTAAAAATAGATCACTCAAGTATGTTACAACATAGTCACAATGGGTGAGAATATTCCAATATATGCTCCATAATATATTGATCCACATAAGAACTAACTTTTTCAATGCCAACCTTCAATAAGTTTGCATCAAGGATAAGTAAATTTATAAAAAGAAATCCTCCATTGTCCTTGAGGCAAAATCACTTTCTTTTACTTATACATCATATGAATAAACATAAATGAATGGTCAAGATGAGCACATAAACAAATAAGCATAACATAGAATGTTATACTTATATGAATATATGGCCTAGTGCAAACATACACTTACATTTGAAAATTCAACACACGATATATAGAGTAAAAAATACTGGATTACTGAATCACAATTGATCACAGAACCAATATACCTAAATTATCAATACCAAAAATATTTTCAAAAATGAAACCATCCAAGATGAAACCATTCACTCAAATCATCCAAGTTGAAACCATTCAGAACTAAGACTGACATCATCCTGAATAATCAAACTGAAAATTGAAACCTTCTCCATCTAAAACCATTCAAAACTAAAATTGATATCATCCTGAACAATCAAAATGAAAACTGAAGCCATCTCTATCAACTGAATTTCATCCAAAAAAATTGGGTGTACAAAACTAGTGCAATGTCTCCCCCATTTTGCATCAAGGACATAAAAGAAAAAAAAAACTGCTTTTGGGAAACAAAGATATGTCTGTGGATAGGAGCAGAAACCTACAAATAGACTCAACCATGTTGGAGGAATTAGTGAAAAAGAGATTGGGAGAGAACTCCCAACCTTGTTCGAAACTTCTCAAAACTATCACGAGCCAAGGGTTTTGTGAAAATGTCAACAACTTTTCTTTCAGTAGGGACATAGACCAACTGAAACTCATTATCAATAACCTTATCACAAAGAAAGTGAAATTTCACAGAAACATGTTCGGTTTGAGAATGTAGAACTGGATTCTTACTGAGTTGTATAGCACTCATATTATCACACCAAATGGTGATAGGTTTTGGAACTTGAATGCCTAAATCAGACAACAAATAGTCCATCCAAATTAGTTGTGTACAAGATGTTGTAGCAGTAACAAACTGAGACTCACATGTATATAAAGTAACACATTCATGTTTTTTAATATGCCATGCAACCATACGGTTACCAAGAAAAAATGCAACACCAATAGTGCTCTTTTTATCCTCGGACCCACCCCAATCTGCATCTGTATAACCAAGCAAAGTGAAATCATCATTGTGTTGATACCATAAGCCAAAATCAAGAGTCCCTTGAATATACTTAAATATTTGGGTAACTGCATTAAGATGGGACTATGTTGGAGCAGATTGAAATCTTGACACCATACACACTACTTGCATTATTTCAGGTCTAGAAGCTGTAAGTTATAACAAACTGGAAATCTCGAATCTGTATGATCTTTGATTAATCAAGGCAAAATCATCCTCTTTAATCAATTTACAACTAGTCTCTATAACCGTGCTGACTAGTTTATAATAAGCCATGTTGAATTTCTTCAACATTTCCTTATCATATTTTGTTTGAGACAAGAATAAACCATGTTCAAACTGTGATACTTGCAAGCTAAGAAAGAAAGTAAGTTCACCCAAGAGTGACATTTCAAATTCATATTCCATGATGATAGAAAATCGTTTTGACAAATCATCATTAGTGGATCGAAATATAATATCGTCCACATAGATCTCAATTGCTAGTATGTCATCTTTCACAAATTTTAAAAATAGAGTGTTGGCTGCACTATCATGAGTAAAACCATTAGTAATGAGATGCTCATCCAACTTGGAATACCAAGGCCTAGGAGCTTGTTTCAGGCCATATAACGCATTTTTAAGACGTTAGACATAATCTAGTTTATCAAAGGATTCAAAACCTTCTGCCTGTTATATATAGACTTCTTCTTCAATATAACCATTCAAAAATGTTGTTTTAACATGCATTTGATAAACAGTGAAATTCTTATCACTAGCATATGCAAGGAAAATTCTAATAGATTCCATGCTTACAACTGATGCAAAGGTTTCACTAAAATCAATACCTTCCTATTGAGCATATCCTTTACATACAAAATCTTCTTTGTATAAGCAGTTCATAATGACTATAAGCAGTTCTTATTCTGATTTGAGTCCTTTTTAGATTATATACAGCTATATGAACAACTTATTTCTACAATTTATTAGGTAGTTTGGCTTCATTTAACATTTTTCTAAACATTTTATTACCAGGTATGTTTTTCCTTTCCATAACCCCATTTTGTTGTGGTCTAGGGGAAGTTGAATATTGCCTCTCAATGCCATGTTTTTCACAATACTCAATGAATTATTGAGATGTGAATTCTCCACCTCTGTCTGATCTTAAATATTTCAACTTTATATTAGTTTTCTTTCTACAATTTTCTTGAGTTTTGGTTGGCCCACATAGATCAGTATGCACAAGTTCTAGTGGTCTGTTAGATAGATATTCCTTGGGTTTAAAGGATGTTTTTGTTTTCTTTCCTTTAACACATTCTTCACAAATTTTTTTGGTTTACTGATTAGAGACAGACCCCTACCCTTTTTGTTCTTGTTGATTCTAGAAAGATTATCAAAATTTAAATGACCTAATCTTTTGTGCCACAACCAATTCTCTTCAATCTGGCTCACAAGACAAACATTAATTAAGGATGATTCTTGAACTATTGAATCATTCAAATTATAAAGATTTCCACATGTCCTTAGGCCACTTGCAATTATTCTATTCTTTTTTTCTATTAATAGCCCAACCTTTTGCATCAAAAAAGATAGAATAACCACTGTCGCAAATCTGACTCACACTTAACAAGTTATGTTTCAAACTTTCAACATAATATACATCATGTATATGAGTATCCTTATTTAAATAAATAGATCCACATCTTGTGATATAACCACCTAAATTATTACCATGCCTCACAAAACCTCCATCAAAATCTTCTAAGGTTTGAAACTTATTTTTGTTGCCAGTCATATGGTGAGAACAACCACTGTCCAAAACCCAAGTTGTGGGTTTATGAGAAAATAGAGCTATTTCAACAATAAAATATTTTTCCATGTTAACATTTCTAGGTTTCCATACATGTTTAGGCTTTAAATTTAGTTTACACTGATTTGGAAAGTGCCCATAGTGGTAACACTTAAAACATCTAATTACTTTCTTAAAGCCATATATAGATTCATTTCTTGCTAGCTTGCACTTATATGCCTTATGACCAAATAAGTTACAAATAAATTAGTAGCCTTTAGATAAATGATTTGAAACCCTTTTTGAAGATTCTCCTTTTTCAACTGTATTAAACCTTGAATCCTGGTGATAAATATTTTTTTCCAACAAGGTTATTTTCTTTTCTTTTTCATCTAATAATTTTTTTTTTCTTTTCGATAAGTTGATTTGCATTATTCAACTCATCTTGTAAATACTAATTTTCTTTTTCATTAGTAGAGATCATTTTCTTTAATCTCTTTATTTCTTGTAGAGAGTGAAGTAGCTCTTCTTTAAGATCTGTGTCTTCATCTAAAAATCAGATGAGGATTCTGATTGAATAGATTCTAGTTATTGAACATTCACTATTTTAGCCATAAACAATGTTTCTCCTTCCTCATCTGAATCATTTCATTCTTCATTAGAGTCTTCCTTTGATAAAAGACTCTTCTTTTGAAAAATTTTAAATCTTTGGTTTTATTTCCATGGTTTATTTTTGAATTTTTGTTCAAAATTTTCATCGTTTTCATCTTGATCAGCATAGAGACACTTTGCATCAAAGTGTCCTAATTGACCACAACTAAATTTTTTTGGCTTTCCTTGATACGTCTTTTTTATTTTTCTAACCAACGATACTTCTAGAGCATGTGTTAAATTTGAATCACTCTCATCTTGTTTTTCAGCCTTAAAGGCTCTCTTTTTTGATGTGGAACCAAATTGATTGTTGATTCTCATTTCATATGTAGTTAAGGTTTCTTGTAACTGGTGTAATGTAATTTTAGAGATGTTTTTCTTGTCTTCCAAAGTGGAGATTTTTGTTTCAAATTTGGGTAGTATAGTTCTAACTACCTTTGAGACAATGTCATGTTCTAAAATTATCTCTCCTAATCCCCTTATCGCATTAACTAATTAATCAATTCTTAAGAAGTAAGTAGCTATACTTTCATCCTCATTCATCTTTAAGTTATCAAACTAGGTTTTCAAAGTTATCAACATCGATTCCTTAACCTTTTCATCACCTTGATAAATAGTTTCTTGTTTTATCTAAATGTTATTTGTAGATTGACAACACATTAATTTTATGAACACATCTTTAGTGAGACCACATAGGATAGCATATTGACTCTCTTATTGAGCTCATACTTGGTTTTATGATCAGGATCAATGGGTATTTTTTTGGTCAAATATAATGATAGGGTAATGGTAGGGAATAAAATGGAGGATAAGGGAGATGGTATCCAACGATTTATGTGATGGATTGGATAAGACGAATGGAAGTATATCGAATGGATGGGTAGGTGGTAGGTGGTAGGTGCAGGATATTGGATAGAGTATTGAAGGGTTTGTGTAGAGTTAGATAGAAATGGTGTTAAGATCAACATTGGTACAGCCATTGAAGGGTAGTGTATGAATGGAGGAAAAATGGATGGAATAGATTGAGGCTTTAATCTATGAGTGGATATGGATCTTGGTACATGAGAACCCAAGATGGACGGAGAAGGGGGTGAAGTATTCAAGGTAATGGATTTTGGGACATGAGGACCCAAAATAGAGTTAGAAGATGGGAGATGTATAGATGGAGATTAAGTGGAAGACTTTGGAAGCTTGGATGCCAACTCTAAATTTTAATTTTTGTTCAAGTCTTTTAAGAGAGACTTGGGAATCCAGATAAATTTTGATTTTCCTTTTTCTTTTGGATGATTTAAATGCAATTACTCCATGATGGATTTAGGGTCCCATATTTTATTTGGTTTTCTTCTTGCTTAGTGGACCCTTGTTGTGTATTGAATATTTCATTTTCCTTTGTAATCACATGTCGATTAGACTAGACATACTGATCTTCATATGCAAGTGGATTCTTGTATTTGTGATTGTTTCGTTCTACATCCAAATTGCTTCCAAAATACTTGGGAAATATGGATGGATATGGATGATATGAATGTTTCATATGGAATGGTTGATAAGGAGGTGTCAAGGATGCATGTCTTCATTGATCTTGAGAGGGGATAGGGTAAGCGAACGAAAAACTAGTAGTTATAGGTGTATACACGGAAAAGTTTAGCCTGTAATCATCAACTAGAACATCAAACCATTAGAGGGTTAGCATTCAAAGATTTAAATAAGATGAAAAAAACATGAAAACATCAAAATAATCCTCATATCATTGGATAGAGCCTGAAACAAGTGCACCCAAGAGGCTTGTTTGATTTTCTCTCTTATGGAGATGTGAATGTTCTCTCTCAAATACAATATTCAAGATTCCTCAAGTGAAATGATTAAGATAAATGCAAAAATGGATAAATGGAAGAAGGATTCAAGAACTAGTATGGAACAAATAGTCTCAAAGCTTCTCCAAAATAATTAAGCTACCATGGATTGAAATACAAAGAAAGAATGGAACTAAGATTGATTTTTACCAAATTGATCTAAACATGTAATATCTATATGGTTTAAGCATGAAAGAATGAAACTAGTAGGGTGATACCACAATAGTGGGTTACACTTTTTTGCCTAAACGGACATTGAAGTCTACATTTTGAGAAAAACTTTCACATTCGGATGCATATTGTCATTAAACTGTTTGAAATCGGAAGATGAAGTAA
>MU225696.1:2508536-2519655 GCA_018584345.1 Thuja plicata
TCTTCCATTTGAGCCCCGCGCTTGAGCCCCGAAGCCATGAAAACTGCAGATTTTTGCTAGGCTTTGCAGATAGCCTCAATTTTGGGGGTTTCGATAGAAAGTACTTTCGATAGAAACTAATTAGTTTTGATCGAAAGTAATTTCTATCGAAAGTAATTTCTATCGAAAGTACTTTCTATCGAAAGTAATTTCTATTGAAAGTACTTTCTATCGAAAGTACTTTCTTAGTTTAACATGCGTATTGGTCCAAATCCCACTAAAATCTTTACTAGCTTAGTTTTGATCGAAACTAGGTTAGTTTCGATCGAAACTAAGAAAAATAGGTAGTTTCAATCGAAACTATGAATGTTTCGATTGAAACAATCAAGTACTTTCTATCAAAAGTACATGACTAAATCCTCCCACCTCGCGGATTCATGAGGAATTTCTTCCTCCGAAAAAGTGTAACCCACTATTGTGGGATCACCCAGTAATGAAAAGTAACACAATTATAGCATAATAAAAATGCAATAACAACATGAGAGATGATATGCAAGAGAGGAAGGCCTCTTTTTATAGATTTGAAAAAGGAATGGACACATGAGATTAAGAGGTGGAAGGGAGATGAGTAGCTAGGATTGAGGGTTAGGTTAGAAAAGTCAAAGGGGATTGTGCACATGATTAGAGGTAAATTATCTTTTAATCAAGGTTAGAGGCTTTATTAACAAGAGGTGGGATTTGATTGGGATAAAGTGATTTAAATAAAGTTTTTTATTTTAATCAAGTTTAGAGGAATCTTAGGCTTGAGTAGGGATTTTCAATAAATATGAATTTACTAAAAGGAGGATTTTTTAGGGAAATATATTTAAATAAAATACATTAGGATAGTATTTATAAAATATGTAAATACCACAAATGAAACTATTTAATTAATTTAATTAAATAGTTAAATGAATAAAAGGGTATTTAATATTAATAGTAATATTAATATTTTTGGACGTCTACATTTTTCCCCTCTTTGACGTGGGGTCACAAGTGACATTGTGTAAAAGATACAAAAATAAGTTTCCCTAGAGGAAGTTGGTTTTTAGTAGTCGTGTCGAAGCGACGACGGTACGAGGTTGTGCCCCCTCTTGAAAAAGACGCAACAAGAGAAGCATGGGTGGAATTTTCTCAAAAAGAGATGCAACAGGAGGAAGGGAAAGGAGTGAATAAATAGAAGTCTTCCAAAATGCAAGATGCAAAATGAATATGAATGCAACTAAGTATGTAGATGTAGTGCTTGGGGAGTCAATTGTGTTAAAATATGGAGAGCACGTCCGGTTTTGATATTGCAAAATGAGGTGTGCATCAAGTGTTAGAAAATACATATGATAGGATTCCTTTGTGTGGACTAGATGCTCAGACAAAGCACTATACAAAAGACACATGCATCAGTAGCCACAGGTCACAATGCACCAAGATATAGCAGATCGAGGTAGTGGTGTGTAGGTTTTAACTAACACAAAAAGATAAAATCAACAAAGAAGGCCTGATGACCAAGAAGTCATTTAGTCCAAATTTCTTTCCATGAACGGGATTATTTGATGGAGAATTGATAAGCCGATGCTAGAAGGATGCATCCTGATGGGAAAAGATTGGATTCACTTATTGATAGAGATATTCACTAGCAAAAGCTCTAAAAAGGATGAGGAGCAAGGAGAGTCTGTCCCAAAACTAATTTGGTGAAAAATATTATTGTGGTTGTAGGAGTCGAAACATCACCAAAAGGAAAAAATGCAGCATTACAGAAGGAAGGAAAGGTTTATTGCAATTATTTAGGGATATTTGAATTTTTGCAATTTTTGAATTTTTTTGTAATTTTTATGCATTTAATTTGTACAATGGGGTTAATAATACAAAAATATACAAGTGGGAGAAGAAAGCGGCGGACAAAAAAAAATGTTTTGGGGAAAAAATGGGGGCTATAAGAGGGGTTGGGGGGGGGGGGGGCATTAGGGCATTNGGGGGGGGGGGGGGGGGGGGCATTAGGTCATTTGTGAATAGTGATTGGAGAATAAAAGTGCTCTTGAGTGAAAAATGGCTGAAGAGAGGCTGAAGGGGCAGTTCCATGAGTGCAATAGGATCCATGGAAGACCTGCTAAGTGGTCGCTATCGATGAGTAGCATGACCTAAGCCTTAAATTTATTGCTATCAAATTTTTTACTACCTTTGGGATGAGTTAGGATCATTAATGAGGGGAAAAATAGGTCCCAAATCAGAGATGTCATTTCCTAAGTAGGCATCCACGCAGACACCAGTCTATGAACCCACATCTGTACAAATGGTAGTTCTTAACTGGCATCTACGAAGACGCTGGACCTGGACCCGCGTCTTCGCAAACGGGGGTCTAGGAGCACAGAGGTCAGAGAAGCCGATTGAGGAATCGATGTCTGTGGCGAAAGGGCAGATGTCAAGGGAGGGGAACATGAAAATTTGGCTGAGGCCGGTGATGGGTCGGTAAGAGACCTAGGGGAATTATGCCCCTTTATGGGAGGGGTTAGGCTATAATTTAGAATAAAACTGACATGATTGTGGTGTTTCGGATCTTGTAGTTGCATTTTCCACAACTAGATTCAAGGGAACATTGGCCACCCACCATGGAGTTGTAGGGCCAGCTAATGGAGGTGAAGTGGGGTTTGATTTCTGTAGTTGGACTGGATTATGTGCCTAATGGATTTGGCTACAGGTACATAATGGGATGATGACAATGCTCCTGGAGAGATGGCACAATGATACTACCACCTTCCACCTGCCTCCTAGAGTGGCTAGGATCACACTAGAGGATGTATGGAGGTTCCTACGGATACCGATCTGTGGACCAGTCCCACAATACAAGCTGGAGGACAGTGAGTACTATATGCAGCAGGCCTTCAGGAGACTACTGTGGAGGATCCAGTGATATAAGACCTGGATGCCCTGAAAGCTAGTAGTGGATAGGAGACTCAGGAGGATATCTCTATTTCTGGTTGGGTTGATAGGAGGGAGGATGTTGGCTAACCTGTCAGGTCACAGATTAAGGATGGGGTCGTCAAGGGTTATGGAAGAGATGATAGAATAGGGCACCACATACTTTTAGGGATATGTTTTCCTAGGATATCTATATCATGATCTTCACATGGTTGTGTACTGTCAGGTGCAAAACATGGGTACAAGTGTTACTTCGCTACTTGTGTGGGCATGGGAGCATATCACCATGCTCTGACTAATGATATTGTGAGAGGCTTGCCAGCTAGGGGAGCCCTATGCCTGTAGATATTAGCTACTAATAAGGTATACATCAGTGGGACATATGAGGTGTTGGCGGAGACTTATCAATGAGATCCAATTTTTTTTTCTAGACACCATACAAAGCATGTGAGCCATTGGGAGCCATGGACTGGAAGATAGGGGTGGAAGATGGGAGGTATTTTTATACCTTGCATTCATCCAAATAGACTGTTACCTTCTGGGGAGGACCATCCACCAGATAGAGAGGTACAAACCCTCTTGAGTGATGCGGTAGTTTGGATTACAGCAGGAGGTGGTGGTAGAGGATCTTTTACATCCTCATGTAACTAGAGAGGTAGGAGTCTATGGGAGGTACACATATTCCCTCACTGTGATGACCACTTGGAGGACATTGGCATACATATACTAGGTGGCCAGGCCTAACGTGGATGATGTCAGGACCATTAGAGAGTATGCGGCTTGGTGGGCCGCAAATTTACCACTATGATTGACCGATCCAACACTAGTGGATTCCCATGAGAAGTTGATCGGAGACGTAGAAGTGGATGATGGGACAACAGTAGGAGATGCCCTAGAGACATCAACGACTAGGGGGAGAAGGGCACCTTAGAGGAAATGGGTATGTGCATGCACTGAGGTACAGGTACATGAGCTAGGATAGGCACAGGGAGAGGGAGAGGGAGAGGGGGATGGATAGGGATAGGGGCTATAGGGGCCACTAGGTATTGGCACCACATGTTCCTATACCGCGATAGGTGCCACAGAGACCACAGGGACCACTAGGGGGTATGTGTCATAGGAGGTATATGACACACTTGTCAAATAGTGAGATAGTCTATAGTCAGAGCTAGGACGTATACATAGGCTTTTAGCCATATCAGAGGTTTTAGAGGTCAGTGTGCAAGAAAAGTTGGCCTGGGTTTAGGGGGTACTAATAGTAAAGACTTTACGGGTGGACATGGTAGAGGGTGCATTAGACACCTTACAGGGGAGAGTTGATGTTGGAGAATTATCTCTGGAGGAGGCCATATCATAGGATGTCATTAATCTACAGATAGAGATAGACACTCTTATCGATGAGTTAGGGTCCTTGACAGATCAGATAGATCAAGCCACAGAGAAGGTGATTGTATTGAACTCGGAGAGGGATGCGGTATAGAGGTGAGTATAGACATACATGGCTGAGTGGGACATTGCTTGATATACGACCAGTGCAGGGTGGATGAAACAGGTAGTATCTAAGGCCTTTTTCACACACAGAGATGCAGCCAGGGCAGGTAGAGTGGAAGCGCATTACTAGGCTCTATATCATGGGGTAGTTCCTGAGGGTTAGTGACAACCTACATACATAGAGAGAAATTGTTCGTAGAGAACAGGGTCGGCTTCACAAGGATCAGTGGGATGCCACCTCATCTACCAGGACATGGAGGAGGTGATGGACCATCACAACCACCTGCATGATTCATCAGGGGATCATGACACACTTTTTTGTATTTTGGGATGAGATGAGATGTATATGCATACCAACACCTAGGTGCATTATTGATGTAGTTATTTATGATAGAATTTTGTACTTTTGATATGGAGTTTTATATATGATGATGGACTTTATGATATTGTGTTTAGATTTATGATGTATGATGCACATGCTTATATGAGTACTGACACTAATGTTGTACAATGTGATGATGTATATTGACATGCAATGATGTATGATTTATATTTTATGTTGTGTTTATGCAAGATGTGATGGTTATATGCATGTATCTAGATGTATGTTATACATGATGTGATGAGTTGAAATTTTTTTATTTTAGAAAATGTAATGAATGTATTTAAATATGTAATGAATGCCTTCTAAAATATGTGATGAAATGCAATGAATGTATGCAAATTTATGGATATAAGTGACTTGTTAAATCCAATGAACATAATGATAATGCAAAGATGATATCAAAATGAAGGGATGCAGCGTGATGCAATGGATGCAAAGAGACTCATTATTTTGGTGTGTGTGCCACTTTTGACTGATGGACTGAATAGGCAGAGTGTAAAGGATCAGGAAAAGAATGATTGGTCAAGGATGTTAGCGTATTGGGGAAGATAGCATGACGGAGGCTTAGAAATTTAGTGAGATGTAGGCCTAGAAATTTAGTGTGATGGAGGTTCAGAGAGTTAGTACGATGGAGGCTCAGAGAGTTAGTGGAATAAAGGGGATAAGAAAAGATGTAGATATACAAAGACAAAATTGAGTGGCTATACACAAGCGATATGTAAAAAAATATTTTGAGGACGAGATGCGATTTGATCGTGCAATTAATGCGTGTGATATGTTGGAACACCTAGGGAATGTGGGTTTGTGAATGAAAGCCAAAGGATGGATGGATGAGAGAATGATATTTTGATAAATAATGATGCAGTCCATTATGTGTGATGCTTGTTTACCAGGTTTTCATCACTCATACTTTCCCATGGTGCTTGGTTGCCAAGTTTTCACCATTGGATGAATCATTTCTCTTTACTCTTTTTTGTATTTTGATTTTTTTGATTTTTTTAATGATTTTCGAGGACCTGTTTGCTACGTTTTCACCAGGGAAACCATTTTCAGTTTCTTTTTCTACTTTTTAAGGGGTTTTTTTATGATGTTTATACTATTTTTGTATTTCTTCAGGACTTTTAATAATTTTTAATGGATTTTCTTAGAGATTGGGATATACTGCTTGTGTTCAGGCATAGCAGTGCCTAAGATGAATGATGTCAATGGATCATTCAATGGATCTCCTTCAGGAGTGGAGAGTTGATATGCCCCAGAACCAAAGCATGCAGTGATGATATAGGGGCCATGCCATGTGACTTCAAAATTTCCCTTCTTTTCACGGTCTATGTCTACCTCTTGATTCTATTTAAGGACTAGATCTCCCACTTGGAATTACCATTGGCAAATATTTTTGTTGTATCTTATCTTAAGGTGATTTTGATATACAACTAGGTGATTATATGCCTATTGGCATTTCTCATCTAAAAAATCCAATTGCATGAGGTCTGCCACATGATAGTATTCATTTGTAATCATGTCCTTGAGTGACACACGCAATGATGGCAGTTCAAACTTAATTGGTAAGACAACTTCAACACCACAGACAAGGGAATATGGAGTGGTTCCTATGGGAGTGCGGTAGGAAGTACAATATGCCTAGCGGGTAGGGTTATTTTTTAGGTGCCAGTCATGACCAATATCATTGAAAACCTTCTTGAGGATCTTGAGAATGGTTTTATTGGTTGCCTCAGCTTGGCCGTTACCTGGGGAAAATATGGATTAGAATAATGATGATGGATATGGAGGCGTTCACATAAATCCACTACGTGTTGGTTTTCAAATGGTGTTCCATGATCTATGAAGATATTGGAGGGAATACTAAAGTGGTAGATGATGTGGTAGAGGATGAACTTTGAAATCATGAAACCTGTAGTAAGGGTACGTGGAATTTCTTCAACCTACTTTGTAAAATAATCTATTGTTGTGATTATGTATTTATGTGCTTCAGAAGAGAGGGGCGATCTTACCAATGAGATCTAAACCCCAACAAGTGAGGGACCAAGGAGGCGCAATGGGATGTAGGTCTTGTGCAGGAGCATGAATCAAATTGGCATGCTGTTGACATGGTAAATACTTCTTGACAAACTCACATGCATCATGTTTCATTGTTTGTGAGTAGTAGGCTATGTTTAAAAGTTATTTGGCTAGGACCATGCAACTTGTGTACTGGGCACTACAAAACCTAGCATGTACTTCTCACAAAGCTTGGACAGACTTATTTTCATCTAAAAATGTTGAGAGAACATTGTGATAGCCTTGATGCTAAAGGTTGTTGGCGACAATAGTGTAGAAGGAAGCTCTTTGAATACGATTTTGGCGTTGGCTGGTGGTGAGATGGGGAGAGATGATATCATTTTGTAGATATGCATGGATATTTTGGTACCATGGGGACTAGGGACCAACCAAGACACATACGTGTTCAAATTCATCATTCTTATAGGCATGTGCACAAATTTTCTCATCTAAAAATTCATATTGCGTAGAGTCGTGAGGAACCTCCAAGAGGGAGCCAATTGTGGTCATTGCATCGGCAGCCTAAAGTTATAGTTGTGGCACTTGTCTCATTTGTTTGGTACTCATGCAAGACTTTTTTTATGATGAGTTGGGAATTCCTGAAGACATGTATTGCCATGATGTTCCATTGGATGGCCATGCGGAGTCCTATGATTAGTGCCTCATATTCTACAATGTTGTTTATTCAAGGGAATCCCAATTTGAATGACATAGGGATGTACTCCCCTTGAGGTCTAAAAAATAGTATTCCTGCTCTTGCACCATGGGCTTTGTAGGATCCATCAAAGTAGAATTTTTAGGTAGGTTTCTCTTCTACCATGCATAAGTGTTCATATAGGAATTCTATGATTAGAGGATATGCATCCACCAATTGCGCTTCTACCAACTGATCTGTGATAACTTGCCCTTTAATGGCCTTTCTATCAACATATTAAATATCAAAATCGCTTAGAAGAATAAACCATTTTTCCATTCAACCAGTGAGGGTAGTCTTAGACAGTAGGTATTTGAGAGGGTCTACTTTTTAAATGAGCTTTACTGTGTGACTAATCATACAGTGGAAAGGTTTTTGAGTGGCAAAAACCACTACCTACCATGATTTTTTGATAGGGGAATAATATAGCTCATAACCTACTAAGGTTTGAATTATGTAATAAATGGCTCTTTCTTTTCCCTCATCATCTAATTGAGCAAGGAGAGCCCCCAGTGTTGTTGTAGTAGCAGAAATATACAAGATGAGTGGCTGACCTAGTATAGGTGGTAACGAGATGGGTGGACATGCCAAATATTCTTTGATTTTCTCAAAACTCTTCTGACATTGGGGGTCTCATTTAAAATTGTTATCTTTCTGCATGAGATAAGTAAATGGTTGGCACTTATTGGCTAATTGACAGATGAAACAATGCACTCATTGTAATTTACCTTGTAGACTGCACAGTTTCTAGAGTGTTCTTGGTGGAGGCATTTCCATGATAGCTTGTACCTTTTTTGGGTCTATTTCTATGCCTCTTCTAGATACGATGAACCATAGGAGCTTTTTGAATGTCACCCCAAAAACACACTTTTTGGGGTTGAGCATTAGGCCATAATATCTAAGGCAATTGAATACACACTCATGCATGTCTGATTCATCTTCCATTTTGATTGATTTGGCCAAGATATCATCCACATAATCTTCTAGAATTTTGTTGATCATGTCGTGGAAGATAAAAGTCATTTCTCTTTGATAAGTCGCCCCTGCATTTTTTAAGCCAAATGACATCATATTATAGAAGAAGGTACCCCAAGGGGTTGTAAATATTTTCTTATGCTGATCTTATTCTACAATACGGATTTGATTATACCCTAAAAAGCCATCCATGAGAAACAACATCTCATGTCCAGCGGTAAGATCTACAATCATGTCAATATTGGGTAAGGGGAAATCATCCTTTGGGCATGCTCTGTTAAGATCCATAAAGTATGTGCATGTCCTGATTGACTTGTCTAGTTTGATACTAGCACCATGTTTGACATCCACTCTATATAGTCAATGGCACAGATTATTTTAGCTTGCAAAATTTTTTCCAATTCTGCCTTGACGAGTAATGCTACCTTAAGATGCATTTTGCAGAGTTTCTTCTTTACCAGTTTGACATTTGGATCCATCGCTAAATGGTGAAACACCAAGTTAGGGTCTAATCCTGGCATTTGAGAATAAGACTATGCAAATTTATGTATGGATTACTGTAAGAGAGAAATGAGAGTTGTTTCTTCTCCCTCTGTCAGGGATGCTACAACGTAAATGATGCTACGATTTTCTTCTGTACCCAGGTTGATAGGATTTGTTTCTTCGATGAGGATAGATGACTTCTCGGGTCTATAATTGTGGATGAGGGGAAGTGGAGGGTCTTCATCCTCTGGCACCTCAGAGAGGTTTTCACCACCGGATACACCCTTTTTTTAACTTTTATGGGATCATATAGCGCCCAGAGGGGTTTTCACTAGGAGATCAATTTTTTTCCTTTTTTATTTTTGACTTCTATTTCACTTTTGTAGTTGAAGGCCTCCTCCTCCCCAAAGTATGCCTTCAGATAAAATTCTTATATATGTGTTGATTCATGCCCCCGGTCAGGTTCTTGTTCTATAGCTCCCATGAATCATAGGAGAACTTCCTCGCTTTGGAACTCATCAATGTGTACGACGCTTGGTTGGTCCCAGTCTATGAGTTCAAGATGGACAAGGGGGAGGTCAATGAATTTTATGATGAGTTAGTGGAGGAAAAAAATTCCTAGGAAGGTTTCATTGTCGAGGACATCGTCATAGGCTCTCACAAATTTCTCTTCCGAGATATCGTCAATTTCAACGATTTCACCCAGGGTATTACCAGAGGCATAACTATTTTAGTTGGTTCCCCGAGTTGTGATAGAACCAATACCATGGCCTTGATGCCTCTCTCGTTGTGTAGGTTCTATAGGAATTTTCATGTTGTGCTCTTCATAGCCTAAGTTGCCTCTTTGATAGTTCCATTTTTCAGTAACCATCTTGTGAGTTTTAGGATATTTTCCCTTGAGGTAATTGAGGAGACCCTTGTCTGGGGTGGTTGATCCTTATAAATCCATTGATTAATTTTAGGGGCCATCTCCTGACCATTCAAAATGCCATGGGAAATGAAAGTGGTAGAGCCCAGTTGCAATGGTTCAGTCATTTTTTGTCATGTCATGCTCTGATTAGGTGGCCATCCTTGAGTGTATCAATTAGAATGTAGGCCTCCCACTGCAAAGGCGTCTAATAGGTTGTACTCTCCACAACATTTAGTGTTGATCTTCACTATGGAAAGAGTGGATGATAGGATGAGAGGATTTTCTATGGGTTTGAATGGGTTTGAGAAGAACTCGCAATAAAGGTGCCAATGTTAATCCTGGGAAAATGATTGGAATGTGGGAAGGAAGCTTCCATTGCATGATAGTATGGGAAGGGTTGGGGATCTACATGGATGGTGACCTCAGTGCCGTTGTGTGGAAATTTGATTCTCTGATTGGAAGGTGGATGGGACAACCTGCATGGAATGGATCCAAGGGTATCCAAGGAGGATATTAAAGGGAAGTTCAAGATCAACAATGTGGCATACCGTATCTTGTACTGCAGAGCCCAGCTGAAAGGGCAATGAAATAGTATCTTCTGATTTTATTTCCAGATTATCATATGCCTTGATGGTGATGACATTTTTCATTATATCTACTTCAATATATCCCAATTGTTTGATAAACTTCAAAGTACATAAATTAAGGTTCAAACCATTATCTACCATGACTCGTTTGTGTAGACACCCTAAATTATCCTTTTTCATTTCTATATTAATTTAATTAATATTGCCTATAACAATATAGTTAATTCTTATAGATTAACTATATTTGTTATATTCGACTATTTATTTAATTTTATTAAATAAATTCATCACCTTGTATTATAATTTAATTTAAATACTATCCCTAATATATTAAAGTTTATTTTAATATACGTTTTCTCCATATTTCTTTTAAATAAATTTTATTTATTTAATCCCTCCATTTTCTCTAAAATTCTTCTAAACCTCGTTTAAATTAAATTAAATTTAATTTAAATCTTGCTTCTCCTTGCTTTTGGCTAAAATTAGTCTAATCACACTTAAAAGGTAAATAAACCCATTTTAGCCTTAATCACTTGCACACACATGTGACTTGAAAAGTCAACTCCTCACTTTTGCCTCTTAATCCTAGCCACTCATTTCTTTTGCCTCTT
>MU225696.1:2528817-2556142 GCA_018584345.1 Thuja plicata
TCATTTCTATATTAATTTAATTAATATTGTCTATAACAATATAGTTAATTCTTATAGATTAACTATATTTGTTATATTCGACTATTTATTTAATTTTATTAAATAAATTCATCACCTTGTATTTAAACTTAATTTAAATACTATCCCTAATATATTAAAGTTTATTTTAATATATGTTTTCTCCATATTTCTTTTAAATAAATTTTATTTATTTAATCCCTCCATTTTCTCTAAAATTCTTCTAAACCTCGTTTAAATTAAATTAAATTAAATTTAAATCTTGCTTCTCCTTGCTTTTGGCTAAAATTAGTCTAGTCACACTTAAAAGGTAAATAAACTCATTTTAGCCTTAATCACTTGCACACACATGTGACTTGAAAAGTCAACTCCTCACTTTTGCCTCTTAATCCTAGCCACTCATTTCTTTTGCCTCTTAATCTCCTTCACTTCCACCAAAACCCTTCCTAACCTTTAATCTCAACCACTCATTTTTCACCTCTTAATCCTAGCCGTCCATTTTTCATAGCAAATCCATAAAAGGAGGCCTCACTCCTCATTTGCAACTAATGAGAACTAGAGTAACTAGTGTGAGAGTAACTGGTTAGAGAATTCAGCTAGTGATTGCATTTTAGAGCATTTTATTGAGCATGTCTTAGTCTTCATTTTATTTAGCTTCTTTGAGCATTAGATCATCTAGATAATACATTTTAGGTAATGAAAATCAATCTTAGTTTATGTGAAGCTTGGGGAAAGTTCCTCATACTTGTTCTCAATCCCTTCACTATCTTCTAGCTTGCATCATAGTGGGATTTATTGCATTATGTTGGGAGAGCACACCCACAAAATCTCTAAGAGCAAATCAAACAAGGCTTTGGGTGCCCTTGTTTTAGCTCGTCGGAGGTTGTAATGAAAGTTTCTTATTTTGTTGCATGTACTAACATCTAATGTGTTTGTTTGATGTTTTGGTGTTTTGTATTTGCAGCAAATAGGTCTACATTTTTATTGCATACAGTTTGATGTCAAAGTCATTGACCATGATGGCGATACAGAGAGGGAGATTGTGGTCTAGTTCAATGGATAGCATATCTGCTGTCTTGAAAGAGATTATGCAAGATGCAGATAAGTGGCCAACAAGATTCTGGAATTGTGTAGGATTAATGTCGATGGGGAAACAAGATTCTTGTAGGAATTTATTAAGGATTTCCTGGTGGACAAGCGAAGTGACGAGGAGATCCAAGATGGAGATTTGAGGAGGGGTGTTCCCTAGGTATTCCAATACATTGTATTGTACTCCAAAAGGGGGAGCAACACTAGCACCTATGACAATTATTCTTCCTCGGTGGGTGGTAACTGCATAATGGTTGTCCATGCCCTTAATGTTGTTGACATTAATTGGGGGTTTAACTTGGGAGATACAACCGATGAGCTGATCATAATTGATGTATGAAGAAGTTTAGTCTTTCTTGTCAAAATTATCTCCTTGTTCTCCCTTCCCTTGGTTAGAGGATTGAGCATGATTGGCAGGGCCTTTTCCAGTGTCGTGTTTAGGAAACATGTTTTGATAGATTTTTAGATTGGTTTCCAGCAAGGGTTAAGTTGGTACATCGACAGTAATCATCTCTTTGTCTATGAGATGCTGAATATAATGTTTTAAATTGATACACTTTGCGGTTGCATGTCCCTTAACATGGTGATATTCACAATACTCATTATCCCTATACCATTTGGGTTTTGGTTTCAATTTGTGAAAAGGTTGTGTATGTGGGTACAAAATTAGATTGACCTTAACTATCTTTTGGAATATGACATCTATGGATTCATCCAAAGGGGTGAATTTGCACTTTGGTATGTTCTAAACTTGAGGTTTGTTTTGTCTACAGGGAACATATATGACATTCATTTGATTAGAAAGGATTTGAAAATTGGATTAAAAATTATCCCCAGGAGGGGGATACATTGGTGCACTTTATTGGGTAGTGATGGGTCGGTATGCATGCTATTGATATGTAGGTTGTTGATACGTAGGCACCGCTTGTTGCTATGCAAGAATGTGCACTTTGGTATCTATGGTGTCATCAGTCATAGTGCTCTTGTTTTCTTTCCAGTAGTGGGATCTATCATTGTTAGGTCTATTGTTAATCATCTCCATGTTAAGTTTGATGGTTACATCATTTATGTGACCCTTTTCAAGGTCCATACATTTTCCATGGATTTTATTTGTATGTTTGTAAACAATTCATGCAGAGATTATGTGCCAACTTGGGGTGCAGATTGTCAAAGAATATTTTGACCAAATATTTCTCATGAGGTTGATAAGATAATCTAGTACTGAGGCCTTGCCTTCTTTGGAGATACTGTGGCATACTTTAAACTCCTTTTTGTTCGGAGTTTCATAGGTCTAGGAGAGATAACTGGCTCTCAACAAGATGTGCCTATTGGGTCACGAATTTCTCTATCAACTCTGCGAACAAAGTAATCAAACCATAGGGGATTTTTTAAAAGAATTCAAGAGCCAGTCCTCACAAAATTTTTGGGAAGAGGCGTAGGAGAAAGTTATCATTGTATGATACCTCTAAACATGCCATGTAGAATTCTTTGATATGGCTAGTAGGATCTCCCTTCCCCCGATACTTTTTGAATTTGGGAGTTATAAAATGTTTGGGGAAAGGAACTGCTATAATGGATATATCAAAAGGATAGGGACACTTCTTCAAATTTTAACATCTTGATTTCACTCCCATCTCAGAGCTCCCTAAGAGAATTCTTCATCTCTTCCCATTCTTTGTTGACCGGTTGAGTAAGCGATCATCCCATCATGTTGGATCCAAGTTCATGATATGGGTCAAAAGGTGCTAGGGAATAAGGAGGATTTTGCAAAGGATACTGAGGGGTTTTATAAGGGGATTCATGGATAGATTTTGGAAGTGGAAAATGTGATTTAGGGATGTATTTCTGTTGGTAGTGTGGTTGCGCTTAGTGAGACAATTGATAGGTAGGAGGGACTTGGTTTGTCCTTATATAAACCAGTGGGATGATCGCATTTTTGTGCGAGGGATGAATAGTTTGTGAGTGAGTGCCCCCAGTGGGAGGGGCAAGGTAGTTTTTGTGAGCAGGAATGCTTGGCTTCTGAGGTGGTGGGATGATTTACAATGTTGCAGATGGAGGCATGGCCAAGTAGTTAGTGTAAAATGGAAGCTATTGTTGGGTATGTTGTGCAATATGTTGTGCGGAAAAGGGGTTGGTAAAGGATGGTTGTTCTTGGGAAGTCAAATGATTTGCATTACTAGATTGTGTAGGTATCCCAAGTGCTTGCATAGTGCCTGAGAGTAGCCCCAAGTGGACGATGATGTAGCTTGTGCATTTTGGCCAAGTTGAGGAGTCTGTTGAGAAGCTGGGGGATTGTTTTGCACTTTCACAAGTGATGGAATAAGTGGCACTGAGGCAGGTTGGGTAACTGTTGGTTGAGCATGCAATTTGGGCCTTTGTGAGAAAGAGAGTTGGTTATAGGCTCTTGTGAGGGGCATGCCGGTGGTGAATTATTGTTGGTGCTGAAGCGAACTGGAAGTTCTCGCAGCTTGTGTGAGTGGGGGTTGTGAGACAATTGGTTGAGTGTGGATTGGTTGAGCAATGGTGGATTGGATGATGCTTGGTTTAGAAGAAATAGGTTGAATGAGTTGTGACACTTGGACGGGTTGTGATGGTTATGAGACCGAAGGTCACTGGATAGAAAGTGGTGTTGGTTGTGCAACCATGTGCACTATGAATTGGGTAGCTGTCGGTTAGAGAAAATGGGGTATAATGGATCCAACATGGGATGTTCTAAATAGCGGCTCAAATATTTCTTCCACCACAGGGTGGGAAAATTTAATTTGGATGTTCAAAGATAGTCTAATTCATGGTATTATGATCCCAGATGGAAAGAATAGTGTGGTTGTTATGTCTAATGATAATGCTGACCATCTGCGCATATCTAGGGTGGCTCATGAATGCCTCCATGGCACTTTGAGTAGGGTTTTCATCGGGGTCATCCCATATATGTTCACTCGACACTTGATTTTGAGGGTCAAAAGAAACCATGGTGTTGTGATGGTCTATCGCTGGATCAAACAAGCTAGCAACATAGTTGGTGCCCATGTCTTTCCTCTTCTTGGATCTTCTTTTTGGTGGCATGAAATGAATGTTGCTAAAGGAATGCCAGATGCTAATGCAGTTTCCTATGGATGACTAGGTTGTAGGATTAGAGGATTGGATGATTCTAGGATGGTGCCTAAATGATATAAGGATATCCTACGGACCTAGGATGACTTGATGCAACAAAGGAATATGCTTTGCATTCCCTAATGTAAGTTTGATGATTGTGTCAACCGAAGACAAACTTATGGTCTTCAGAAGATGGGATTTTTTGTCAATGCAACCAACCTTTTGGTCAAGGTGTTGAGGTTAAAAGGAAAAAGTGGGTTATCCTAAATAATGTGTAGCTAAGGAAGCCGAGGAAGGATCTGGATTAAGATCTAGGTACTATGCAACTCAAAGGATACAACACCAAGGTTTTATTTTCTTTTTAATTTTTGGATAATTGATTGGATAATGTTGGATTTGATTGGATTTTTTCTATGTTGTTTGGATGATTCACTTCCTCGGGATAAGGATCAAAATGATGTTACTAAGATGCAAGATAAAGGGACATAAGAAGAGGAACGACTGGGTGATGTAGCAATGTTCCTGCTAGTTGTATTGCTCAAAGCTGAAAAAGGTGTTATTCATACGATATTTATTTCTGAAATGTGTAACCTTGTTGTTATAGATGACCTTATCATATCCTACACATGCTTGAATCTCTCACTTGATGAAATAAAGGATATGTTGGTATTGTTTGGCTTTGTGATAAGTGTTCTTTTGTTCACTGATCACGAGAGGTAATGGGGTCTTGAATCTCTAATGTATTCCTTGATTTGACATGCCACAGGATCAAATGTTTGTGATTGGAAAGTCATTTTTTGTTGATAAGATCTTGGTTGTATTGTTCAATGGAAAGAACAATTTTCAATCATACATCAAGGTAGTGACTACGCTAAGTATACCTTGAGTCAAACATGGTCATTCAAATATAAAAAACAATCCAATAAGGGATAAATAAATCTTGAGGAGTAGGGGGAGTGTGTTCAACCTTTGATCAATGTTAAACTAGATAATTCATACCTAAGGAAATTGGCATAGTGTCAAAATCTTTACCCACGTTGAATATTCCTTCACCTCTCATAGAGTGATATTGACTTTCTCCAGGACTATGCACATTGTGGGTTTTGAAAAGAGACTCAATGGCCGAATCACATAAGCTTCCTGATGACACAATCATGCTTTAGAATGCCCCTATGAATACATATGTTGGGCATAAAATCTCCAGGGGATCCAGGTAAATTCCACTTGGATCGATCCTTGCACAAAGATTATGACACTTTCAGAGATAGATCACGTAGGATTCTACTTTAATAAGTGTTTAATAAGGTCATCCATTCATGACTACCCCTTGTAGTTTCACAAGAAAAATTAAGGCATATAGTCCTACAAGCATCCAAAATGTATAGTCTCACAGGTGAGATTTAGACCTCTCAGCCCTACACAAGTTGAATGTATCCCCCTTGCAGTCTTGTAAACAAGATTAAGACCAAGATGGCCCTGCAAGCGCCCAATCAAGTGTAGTCTTTCTTAGCAATATTAAGACAAAGAGGCCCTACAAATGAAGCAGCATTAGAGACATGAAATAGTCATGTCTTCTCTCTCTTTGGATTGAAAGAAGATTTTGACTATAGTGGGAAGGAGTAGATAGGTTTTATTGTTCTCCACTTGGGTCGTTCCCAAGATATTGCTCCCTTCGCAGGCCCTCTAAAGGTTTAACCTTAAAGCAATAGATTGGTGATGAGAGGGGTCTAGATTTATGATTTTCCCACAAGGGGAAGAGATCATACTCTCCTATCCAATGTTGATTTCTCCACACACACACAAGACAAGATTATTATTTCCTCAAAGATTTAATTGTTTAAGAAAAAGAAAGTGTGTCTACATGTTTGATCTTCCAAAAAGGAAGATAGCATACTCCCCTAACACTTGTTTTAAATCACACAAAAAGATCCCCTAGTTAATCTATGTTCCTAAGAAACAAGAAAATGCTAAATAGAATGATCGTTTAGTTGATTTTTATTAAGACAACCTACAAGAAAAATGTGAGTAATCTTTGAATTGATTTCTTTGACAAGCGGTGTTGCAAGATAATTGGTTAGTATTTTTTTGAATATCAATCTTTAAAAAGCTTTATTAGCACAAAAAAACCACTCAAAAAGTTGTTAGAAATGATAAAACCAAAACAGATAGAGCATAGATACTGGTTTAGGGCACATAAGTTGATTCTATGGTTTTCCCAAAATAACAGAATGTAGTGAAAAAGACTAGCAAGAACAAAAAAGCACAAAAACTTATACCTAGTAGAGACACATGTTTGTAAATTGTAGACACCGAATGATGATTGACCTGGATCGACATTTGGGAAGACGTTGAAACACAAACCAACGTTTGCGTAGATGCTGTTGTATTTGTAGAACCTAAAAAAGATAGCAAATACATCAAAAAGGTTACTATTCTTTCCTCCTTAGTCTTACAATCGATCACACAAACCTATGTTAAGATTTTCCCAAACCCTAAAAATAATAGAAAACACTATGCAACCAATAAAATAAGTAGTTTATTTCATTGTTCAGTGTTGTTTAGCATTTCTGGTATTGATGTATTTTTAAATTGTTTCTCAAATCTTTCTCTTTCTTTAAAGAAGAATTGAAAATGAATTGTTTATCTGTTGTATTTATAAATTATATGTGAATTTTAACACTATTTTTAGGTGATTTGTCATGAAGGACAAGATATTTTGTGTGTTTAAGAGGACGCTAGAGAATCTGGCCGAGCTTAATGCAGCAATACGGGCTATCCAAATCTCTAAATGAGGTATCGCTGGTGATTATATTGAAGCCTATAAAACACTAAGGGATTGGAAACCTTATCCTGTCTCTCAAAGTGGTACGCCATTTTGAATGTGAATTCGCCTTTATTATCATCAACAAAAGCACCAAAACCATATTTGCTACCACGATAAAGAAGATGACAAAAAGATGTAATTTTCTTGAGTTTTTAATTTAGTTTAGTAATCAATTGGGGTTTTAATTAGTTCAAGTTCACAGGACTCAGACATGAAAGTTTCATTTACTAGGGAATAACTGCAGACGGTTCTGGACTAGAAACCCTCAATTTTATTTTGAGAAATATGATCTCTTCATCTCCCGTGGTAGGTGTACACTTCTTAGTCTTTATCTTTGTGTCACCGAATTTAGTGTTTGGAGATGAATATTGCATGACCAATGTTAGAGTCTCCCCATCATGTAGCTCCACAGTAGCTCCAATCTTTTTTTTTTTTTTTTAATATACTATATTGCATACATGTAGTATTAGTAGCTTTCTTTAGCTTCTTTTGCTTTTCTCATTGGTTTGAATAAAATAGTTAACTATAGAGGTTTTTTTTGGTTTAATGGGCTACATGAATATGCAACATTGTTTATATTTGTTCTCTATTTTTAGACTTCACTCCAATAGGTCTTTAATGAGGCATCTAAGAGTATGTTAACTCATGGAAACTAATTTATTGAGTTTGGTTATTTTATTTTTCTTGTTTTTCTTTTTTTTTTGACAAAAAATGGACAATCCATTATATTTTATTATTAAACAAAAACTACATCAGAAGGCTCAAGGAGGAAAGAAGTAGGAAGAAAACCTCCTATCATGTGTAGATACAAAATAGAAATAATCCTATGATGTGACTATATCTTGATATACCCATATAATCTTCAGACTCTGAGATTTACAAAGAGTGAAACACATGCAAAACCCCCAAAAAAACCCTGCTAATGAGCGTATGCTGCTCAAAAAACTCCTCAGAAGCCTCTGATATATGACATACCCACTAAAAACATGAATCTACAAAATTCTACCAGAAAAGCCCTAAAAAACTGAGACTATACAACCCAAAAAGTACTTGATACTCTGTTGTAATTACCACTATTAATTAGGCAACCAACTATTCTTAAAGCGGCCACCCCCAAAAAATGAACTAACACATATTCAGCCCCTTGGTTTAACCTTGCCATGGAAGTGGCATGGACAATTGTAGAGGTGGTCAGAGAAAAATAATTCTGAAGATGAAGGTGAAGAAGGCGAGGCTGAGGGAGACCAAACATTAGGAACTGCCAAACCCTCATCATTCAAAAAGGTAAGAATGACCGCCATGCTGGCAAAAAGACTATATGCGTCTACCATGATTGTGGTGGGTATAAATTCCACTAGAGGGCCTATGCTCCTCCTAAAAGCTGCAAAATACTTAGCTGTGATGTCTAGTTTGAAAGAGTTGTAGAGCTTCACAAATTCCAGGTCCCTATCCAACTTAATTGGTGGAAATAAACCCCCCACCCAAGCTTGTGACTCTCTAAGGTTGTATTCCAAAACTGCCTTATGGATGGTACTAGCAGTCACAAAGTCAGGATTTACCACCCTCACCCTCATTTCCATAAATGGAATATAATCCTGTGTGAGGTCATAAAAATTTGAGAAGAAAATAGAAACCACCTGAGAGTGAAGAATGATGTGAGGCGAGGAAGGGTACAAGACATCTTCGCCAATAGCCATGTGAACTACATCCAAAAGATATTCAGGCATGACTTTGAATGCGACCCTCATGTGCCGCTGAAGGTAGTCATCCAGGATAGGGCACTCCCATTTGAGACTTGGGATCTGAATCCACTAGTTAAAGGGGTGATACTCCATCCCAGAAGAAAGAAAAACCAGAAAGATAATGCGTCCAAAAATAAACCAAAAAGCCTCAGGAAGAGCATTTGAGCCATGGAAACTATACTGAGACCCAAGAAAAATGAAGGACTATATGCAGAGATGAAAGGTTATATAATAGACGCCACGTAGAGAGATGAAGAATAATCAAAAAAATCCCTAGGCCCATGTGAAGAGAGTCTGTACTGCACTTTTTGGCTTCACACCCAAGTTAACAAAAACCAAGGCACCACCTCAGCTAAAAAATACTAAATACTCCATATCTGTAGGAGTAAATACTTGAAGTTGCCCTGATAATCATGTAAGAATGCACAAAACTTGTGATGAATGCACACCTAAAACCCACCAGATGAAGGCCACATATGGGAAATAAATGAGGTTGTCAACCCCTCCCACGAATGAGGAGATAACAATCTAGCTATGACGCCTCAGCAACCAAGTGACCAAAAACAAATGTAGCCCCCGCAACATATAAAAGAATAATCAACACCAGCAAAAGTACAAACCCACATGTGACAAAGCTCATAAAAATGTTCCTCCTATGCTGTTTAAGTGACACCATGACCTCGAAGTCCAAAATACGCATGAGAAAGAGAGTACCATCCCAAAGAACCAAATTTAGAGGAAACCTGACACATCAAGCAGGTTGGTAACAAGATATGAAAACAGAATAGGATGACAAATGCTAACTTTCAAGCCTCACCTTGTTTTACAAAATGCCACATAGATATGCACATGATGTGGTGAAACCTACTGAAAAAGAGGAATAAAATCTGGCGAGAGTCCGGAAGCTACGTCAACTTACTTCAAGTATGTGAAACAAACCTCCTCTCTTACCTTCAATCCGCTTGCTAAGGTCTCAAAACACCTACACCAGGGACATTTCCCTAATAATCCATTCTACCACTTTAACAATAGTTAGAGACCTAGCTAAGGTATTGTACTCCCAAATAATTGAGCCAACCTTTAATTTGACTTCTTGGTTAGCTAGCCAATCAGCTAGCCCATTCGCCTCTCTAAAAAATGAGAAATCTTATATTCTGTCAATTGAAGAAGTATCTTCCTGGAATTATCCAAAATGTAGCTAATCTCCCAGTTTGGAGAATCTTGAAGTGAATGGGTGGAAGTAATAATTTGAGAATCCCGTTCAATATGAATGCGCTTAATTCCTAGGGAAACAACAGTGGATAATGCCAAAAATAGAGCCCTGGCCTCAACGATGTTGTTAGACCCAACTGGAATCTTAGAAATAATTGCTCTGACTAGCACTAAATATGAATCCCTAAGAACAAACCCAACTCTAGATTCCCCTGGGTTGCCCTTGGAAGCCCTGTCAAAATTAAGCTTTAAAAAACCCTAATCTCAAGGTACCCACTTAATATCTTTCTGAAGATCTAATTTTTTTTTTTCCAATAAGGACCCCTTTAAAGGGAATAGTTATAGAACTTCACTCGTTAAGGATCCTAGAATCTTGCAAAGTGAATGTCGAAGAGAGATATTTAAAATGAAAAGCATAATAATTCACCATTTCTGAGATTGATTTAACAGCAGATTCACACACTTGGGCAGACGAACAGACCTCCTTCCTGAATATCCTCTTATTCCTTTCCCACCATATGCTCCACGTGACTGCTGCTGGAATGACTCTCCAAATGTGGCCAAAGAAGTAATCTCGATACAAGATTGGCCACTACTCCAAAATATGAATTAGGGAGTCTGACATGGGACCTTGCCAACCTATTTTACCCCAAATAATATACCAAACCTCTTGTGCAAAAAAATAGGAGGCAAACAAATGATTAACATCTTTAGAATGGGATTTGCAAAGTAAACAAATAAAATTGTCGGCAATGCTAAGCCTATGAAGCCGATCACTAGTGAGGAATCTACTAAGAATTGCAAACCAAAGGAAAGACCCTACTTTAGGAAGCACAATTGGGTGCCAAAAAATCTAAAAAATCTACTCATGTGGATTTTTCACATGCTTCTTAAGGTGATGATATCCCAACTTGACTGAATAACTCCCGTTGGGAGCAGCTGACCAGATCAGTCTATCACTACTAAAGTTAACATATAATAACCTCTGATCCAGTAGATTTTTAAGAAGTACAAATTGATCCCGAGGAATGTCAATCTGCGAAAAATCTCTCCATACTACCTTAGCTTCTAACGGTGAAGAAGACATCTCAAAATAGCTTATAACCTGAAAGCCCCATAACTACTGAAAGACATTCTTAGTTAAAAGAGTTAAGCCCGGAGTACATGGAATAGGTGGCAGACCATTCCATGAGTCATCCGAAAAATCTGCTCAATCTCTTGTGTTACTGATCCATGAAAGGTGAGGAAGGATAACTTGGTGACAATTGAGAACAAATTTCAACATAGAAGAACTAGAAGGAGGATTCCTAATTGTGAAAATGTGAGAAGGGTCATTCGGGAGTCTAGATATTTAAGACAAATGATCCTCTCCCATAGAAAGCCTGGTTGGTCATATATTTTCCAAGCAAGTTTGGCCCCTGCACTTAAGTTCCTCGAATTGATGTCATGAATTCCTACCCCCCCCCCCCCCCNTCCCCCCCCCCCCCCCCCCCACAATCTTTTGGAAGTGAGATATTGTCCCATGAAACTAAAGGTATTTTAGAGGTCTTGTCCAAATTACCTCTCCAAATTAAATCTTTGACATTTTTCCTAATCTTATCAATAACCATCCTTGGAGCCCTCAACATCGACATAATGTAATTCAGAATGGCAGAAAGCACTGACTTAACAAGGATAATCCTTCCTGTGAGTGAGAGCCATCTGGCTTTCCAAGAAGAAATTCGGTCAGTAATGGATTTAAAAAAATTGTCCCATAATGGAGCCCTGCAAGGACCTTCAAACAAGAGAATACCTAGAAACTTATTGGGGATGACATACACATCAAATCCTAATAGATTTAGGATATCCTCTTGGGTCTTCTTGCGGACCTAAAAGAAGTATATCTTGGATTTTGAGATGTTAAGCTTATGGCCCGACAACTTACAGTATACTGACAGAATATCTAGAGTATAACCTGCTTCACTGACAGATCCCTTTGAATAAAGTATAGAATTGTTAGCAAATAGGGTGTGGGTCACTAAAAACTGAAAGTTATGCAAGGAAATGCCCTTTATCCCGCCTGCATCTGTTTAAAACTGATAATCCTACTAAGACCCTCAACCATGATACTGAAAAGGAATAGAGATAGAGAGTCCCCTTGCATAATTTTGTGTGTCGAAGAAAAGAATCCGACTAGAGAGCCATTAATCAGAACTAAGAACTTAGCCCCCTTAACATAAGCCATGATCCATTTAGAGTTAAAACCCATTTTAACCATAACTTGTGTGAGAAAATCCCAATTGACTCTATCGTATGCTTTCATCATATCTAGTTTCAACACCATAGCCTATAAGCCCTGAACCTTGATCGAGTGTATAAATTCGTGAGCTATCATAGCCCCTTCGAATGTATCTTTACATGGAATGAAACCCCCCTGCTGGTCTGAAATAATCCTAGGGAGAATTTTCCCAAGATGGACTGAGATAGATTTAGTTATAATCTTGTAAATCGTGTTGCACAGAGAGGTAGGATGAGGACCCTTGGGAATCAACGTAATAAGAGTATTGTTAAAGGCTCTTAATATAGATGAATGTCTCCTAAACTCCTCTACTACTTCCCATATATCCTCCGTCATAAATTGCCAGCACTATTGGAAGAACATAGGAGTAAGTCCATCTGGGCCTGGGCTTTATCATCTTTCATGGCAAACATTGAGGACTTGATTTCCTCAATTATGAAAGGGTGAAGCAGGAAATTATTGTCTGCCTCTAAAACTACGGATGGGATAAAATGTAAATCCGCCTGAGTTTGGGTTGAATGATCATCCGAGGTAGAAAGGAGATCTTGAAAGAACTAGACTGCTTCTGCCTGGATATCCTACTTTGAAGAGAGAATGTTATTGTTAGCATCATTGATTTGAAAAATGGCCTTTTTCTGCTAAATTTTGTAGAAGCATGATACAAACTTGTATTTCTATCTCCTTCCTACAACTAGAGTTCACTGGAACTCTGTCTCCAATAAACCTCTTCCCTGAGCAGTATTTCATCCATACAATCTTGCAATATTTTCTGAGAGTCATAGACCTACTAGTCCAGCCTGTGGTGAAGGACATGCTCATTCCAAAGATCCAATTGGTGCAAGATACTCCATTGTTTTCAGAAAATGTTCCCAAAGGTGTTATGGTTCCAGTCCCTAATTTTGACTTTCAAAAAAGACAATTTCTTAAACAATTGATACATCTTATAACCTTTTTCCATTGGACATTGAGACCACCATATTTGGAGGAGAGAAGAAAAATCTAGGTCTCTAAACCACATGCGCTCAATCTTAAAATAAGATTTAGGTTTGAAACATGTGTTACCCATACCAACATCCAACGACACCGCATGGTGATTTGATCCTGAAATACTGAGGATGTCAGATTGGGGGCACCTATGAGCTAGAATCCATTTAGTGTTAAGAAGGATTCTGTCCAGATGGGCTCCAACAAATTGAGGACCACTCCTCCTATTAGACCAGGTTATCTTCCCCTATGGGGGACAACAATTAAAAAGAACACTACCATATACATTGAATAAGGAGAACAAGACTATGAAGATTGAGACCTTCTCCAAGATCCAATTAGTCGACGAGGTCTCCAACTTCACTGAGAACTTATGAGGCTTCCATAATATTGCTAGGCCACCTGAGGAACCATAGGAGGGGACGTGAATGGAATCCCATCCCTTTCAAGCCTTAAAAAATGAAAGACCTTTGTAATGAGATAACTTTGTCTCCTGTAAAAGAGTAATATCTTCCCTATTTATCAAGATTTTATCTTTGATAAGTTGGGCCTTGTTAGGGGTATTTATGCCTCTAACATTCCAGGAAACAATCTTCATTGCAAACTAGAAGAGGTAGTTTCTCTCCTACCCTAATTCAACTGTTTAGAAATTGAAACAGCTACATCCTACTTAGACTTCCTAGGGACAAAGTTAAAAGGGAGCATAGTCTAGATCCTAGTAGCGATTTCTAATTCTATTTTATTACCTCTAATTGGTCGCCCCCTCGACTATAGAGATGAAGGAGTACAGATAAGAATCTGAGAAGTTATCACCTTCAACTGGAGTATACCACATGGTGGAGGGGAGGAGATGACAGTGCGAACTATTTTAGATTTACCACCACTACCCCCTTCTGATGGTGAGTTTCCTATCCCTCCACAGAGCATAAGATCTACCACTACGTTGATATCAGCTTTTGATACTTTCTCAACAGCCAAATTTTCTTTCTAAGGAGGCAAAGTAGAATCAACCTCATGAGGATAAATGGGGCCCACCCAAAATGTTTGGGTCTAGGTCTTTCAAGAACCTCTGCTGTAGATTACTGCATGCATATGACAATGGAAAGGATTCCACTTCATCAAACCCCATATCGTTGTCCACAGACCATTCTGGCTCATAATCAAGATCACACCCTATAATCACTAAGTTGTGCCGAAGCCATGAATTGAGATTTGACCCAAGAAAATTAGGAATCAGAGGACTCTGAGCGGCGGCCAGACAAGGCCCATCCAAGAGAGAAGAAGACCCAGAGAATTGAGGATGAATCTTCTCATCCCTTAATAGAGACTCAGCTAAAGGGGGGTAAGTGAGGCATGAAGCCCTGCATTCCCAAATCTTGAGGGAAGAGGTACAACCAACCTGAAACATTGGTTTTGATCAACCTGAGGACCCCTTTCATCTTTGAGATCACCTCATGGAGAATGGACAAAAGACAGAACAGGATTGACCAATGCTGATTAACAATCTTTCCATGTATCAAGAAGAGGCCCTACTTTAGATGGGAAGATCAGGGCTACATGTGAAGATGAAACCCTCAAGAAAAAAGAGGCTAAAGTGTGGTGATCCTGGCATTCCAAGACTGGAGCACAACAGTCCAAAGGAGAAGAGCATAAATTCCAGTACACTCTAATGCTATTGTTACCTCTAGCCTGGTTGAGTGAATCCAAATAGCCAAGGGTATCCATCCTAAGCATAATCACGACTTAATTATCTAAAATGATCGATTGTTGGATAGGGCCAAATTTTGATTCTACACAGAGCAGCTTGGGCCATTTGACAAAGATGTCTTTCAGGAGACAAAGATGAGAGGGAGCTCAACAATCATCAAGAGAGACCCAATCATGGAAAATAAAGATGCCTATCTTGTTAGCCAAGGCCTCCAAAATTTTAGGTTGTCAAAATTCAAGTGGGAGGGTAGGAAATGATATCTAGAAGGGAAAGAATCTAACGTGGCCCCAGTGAGGCTGAAAATGAGGAGACTAGAGCTGAGTATGGATCCCCCAACCCTTAAAAAACCACCCCTTATGCTTATGGATCTGATCTCGGCTGGCCTGGTCATCGAAGATAGCAATGAAAAAACCCTTGCCAGAATCGATCATAAAAGTATTTTGTAACCCTGACCAACTCTTGGATGCCCATTTAGATAATTCAAAGCTAGTAGGAGAAAATTTCTAGATCTTACCGATGAGTACCCTAGACCTTAAATCTTGGATAGTTGATGAAACCGTTGGATCATGGATGAAGATTCTATTTAAATCTTGGTGCCCAATGTCGTGATCTTTTAGAGCAACCTTCAGATCAGACCTTGCCGGCAGAATGAAGGGAGCTGCCTTTGAATTAAGAATGATATGATCTGCCGAGGGAGACCCATCTACCTTGTTTGGAGATGATTCTTTATTCAGACCCCCTAGACAAGATGGGATACCGATCAACAAATATCAAACCTCACTATCTTATTCGAAATCCTCCGTTTCCTATTATTTGTGTGAAATTGACCTTTGCCTTTGATGGGAGGCCATTGCAGGAAAAATTGGTGTCTCCATTGACTCCAGCCAGACCTAATACAAAATTTATCCTTCCACACTTCTGACTAGAAAACCCATTGTGGTTGATTTTGACCTGGCAGGAGGGGCCGAGATTCATCCAACCAATTTCCTCACCAAAAAACCTGCAGCGGGGAGTGCAAGCGTTTAGAAGCCATCTTACTTGGGGCCTTGTTTCTTGGGGTATTTGGTAGATTCTGCTCTTTCACAATAGCCCAATGTTTCCCTGATTCATTTCTCCCACCAAATTGCTTCACCCGACCTGCTATTTGCTCCAACACTCTAGGTGAAACCCTCGTCGCGTGACCCACATTTGCAGTTGCAGAGATTATTTTATTCAAAAGAGGAAATCAAAAGATATATCTATCCATATACATCTATTTTATTTTTCTTTTTATATCTATATACGGCTTCTAGGTACAGTTCAATAGAAATTATTTAATGTAGGATTAGACGTCAATCCACTTTAGCTTTTTATTTAGGTGTAGGTGGGAATGATAAAGAACCTCCTTCCTTCATTCAAAATCCCACGCTTCTTATTCCAACCCTTCTATTCTCATACCTTGTATTTATAGTTTGCAGTCTTAGACCTCTTTAGATTAAACTTTAGTTATACGCAGCTTTTATCTTTTTGTTTGGGTGTAGGTGGGAATGATAAAGAACCTCCTTCCTTCATTCATAATCTCACGCTTCTTATTCCAACCCTTAGATATTCTCATACCTTGTATTTATAGTTTGCAGCCTTAGACCTCTTTAGATTAAACTTTAGTTATATGCAACTTTTTGAGTAAGGTAATTTCCAAATTTTGGATCTCTGGCCTTAGTCGTTTGAACAACATTGAGAATATTCTTTTTACATTTATTTTTAAGTTCTTATTTCAGTATAGGGTGAGAGTTGTTCTCAATTTAAATCTTTTAGGAGAAAAAATGTGGGCTTCTTCAAGCAATATTTCACCAAAAAAGTGATTCGTAGGAGAGAGCATCCTTGGCCAACAAAGGTGAAAGGAGGATCCCCTGTTGCCATTGCCAACCTTTCTATTTAATATTTCTACAGTTTATTGCCTTCCTATTTTTGAGTGGCCTAAAGCTTCTAGGGCTTGATTGAGTAGTTTTTCGTAGGGTTGATGCACATCATGGCCCCTATATTTTCCAGTTGGACAGCTACTATATTCTTATTCAAGTTTTGTCTCCTATTATGGATAAATCATTTCCAAAGAAATGAGATGTGTGATGCAAGCCTTCATCCAAAAGATATTATTGACCGTAGTTTAAGTACATTATACCGACTAAAACCATGGAGTGGTTGTGAAATGATCTGTTAAAGCAAAAATCCCAGTGATGAGGAGGATTATTTTTTAACTTGGATAGGATGAAATTGTCTTAGGGTTGTTAGTTTTACTTCACTTCATGTTTTTCACACAATATGCCTATTGTAATTGACAATTATAACAAGTTTGAATTTGATGTATATTTTTAAGAAAATATAGGCATACTCTATGATTAGAAAGATAAAAAATTAATATTAATGTTTATATCTATAAAGTTCTTCTCTACATATCTTCATGTAGATATTGTGATCCATTCAACTTCACAAGTAGACCAAGGGCCACTGTTTTGGATCATTATTCATATATAAAATTTATAAACTTTTGCAATAGTATTATATGGTTTTTATAGTAAAATTAAAATTATCAAGCTTCTAACCAACATTCACTCTAAACGGTCATGGTTTTTCAAAATATTAAATAATACAATACTAAATTACAACATATGCTAGTCTTGTATTTTCTACTTGAAAAAGAGAAACAATTTTGCCAATATTTGACAAGAACTACACTGCAATGCAGACTTGTTATATTTAACTTCTCATGTTCATGTTCTTTCTAATATAATGACTATTGTCATAATTACATTTAATAAATTCTATTTATACTAAGAAGATAATTACAAATTGATAAAATGCAATTAAATTTAAATATCGAGAAACAATATAAAAATCATTCAAGATTATGATCAATACAAAAGGTCCCCAACTACAAACAAAAAATAATACTTTTTAAAATAAAAAGAAAAGAGAGGCCCCACATTTATGTGTTCTCTACCTTGACAGGTTTTCAAAAGAGTTTGGAAACAAGAAGGAAGAGTTGAATGTCTGAGTCAATTATAAGGTGCACATTCATTTTGAAAAGTTTGAAGTATAAATGCTACCCCTTGTATGATGGGGACATAAAATTCGTAAGCAGCAATCAAATAGAGTTTTCTTGAAAAGTAAGTGTAGCTGGGAAGCATCAAACAAAGTTTTAGCTTGTTTAATCAAGTGAAAAACTCATTTGTTAAGAGAATTTGAAAACAACGTACAACTATAGTCGGTATCTAGGATCTAATGAGTCACAGTTGGAAGCAACGTTTTCCAATCAAAGGAGGTGGAAATCTTCGCTACCCATTGATTTCCGAAGATCGACTCTCAACAATGACATTTAAAAAAATTGCAAGTGGAAATGTTTACTCTGCAAATACTTCAACAAATATTGCATGACGATAAATAGAAAAACAAAAAGCATATGTTTTTTAAATCATTGCAAGAACTCGCCGAGTGTCCCTTAAATATAACGATTACGCAAATCTCTGGCCAAGATTTTGTAGTGTAACTTATACGAGAGGAAATCCATTTTTAAGAAAAGAATAATTGTATTTTTAAAGGTGATGAGGGGTTTGTAAGAGTAAATTTTTTAAAGGTGATGTGTAGTTTCAATCATCAAGTTGTTATTTCAAATATTGAATAATATCGCATTAGAATTTGTGTATTATAGTTATTATTTTATATTGTATTCTATTTTAATTATATTAAATTGGTATATTATGTGTGTGTATATATACACACACGTGTGTATGTGTGTATATACACACACGTGTGTGTATACATATGTGTGTGCATGTGTTATATACATGTGTTTTTATGTATATACACACACGTGTGTATATAGTAATATAATATACACACGTGTTTATATACCAATATAATATATATACACACATGCGTGTGTATATATACATACATATATACACATGTGTGTATATATATTCAAAGAAATGAAGAAATAAACAATTAAAAATTCTTATGCATCTTCTCAGTCATCTTCTGGGTGAACCAAAAGGGTCCAGCACATATTCCGGAAATCATTTTTAGGATAAGTATCTTCTAGAATTGCAGCATCTTCTAGAATTGACTATATCTAGCCTTTGGTACTCCAGCACCCAAATGAGCTCTTAGAGAGGGCAACAATATGACATTTGAGCTGAAAATCAAAGTGATTTATTTAATGGTGACATTAAATCTTTATGTAATTGAGTTTTCAAATTTTTTATGCAATTGAGTTTTAAATTTTTTTGAGACATCAAGTTCAATTTCAATTAGGAAACTAGTTTTTACACAATTTAGGGATGCCTCTTATACAGTCCTCATACCTATTTAAGGACATTCTTGCTAAATTTTTCCCATATCAAAAGCATGCGATATTTTTAAAATATTTGAACTAATTTAATGGCTTCAATCTTTATGTGGAATGTGCTAGGCAAAAATTTGTACAAATCTTTTAAAAATTAAATTTTAAAAAAAGTTCAATATTAAATATTTAGGTACTTGCACGTTAACTCTTTATGGAGAATGTAACAAATATCAGATCATATACTCTTTTTTTTTTGACATTATATTATGTTGATAAAGTTTAGAAGAGAAAGAATGAGAGAAGAAGAGTAGAAGCAACTACATAAAGACAAGAAGTACAAATATAAGTTGTGGAAAACTGTTCAAAAAATCTAATTTTTGAAGAACATAACACAATTTATTATCAATTGGATCATCATTATAATGAATTCATAAATCTTCTTCTTGATTAACTTCAATAATATTAAAATTTATACTCTTGTAATAGGAAGCTAATAACACAACCCTAGAAAAAAATATTCAATTACATCTTCTATCCATATCTCTAATATATAGACTTCAGGAGGCTTGAAAAAGTGTAAGAAGAGAAATACAAAGGTCCTCAACAAGGTCCCAAATGCCAAAACATGAATCATTATAAACATGTGCTGAGGCATTTCAAAAAAAGAAAATAGATCTTATACACGTATTCTTGACTTTTTGTACTAAAAATAATAATAATTCCAACATCCCATGATAATAACAATAACTGTATATATTAGCACCCTAATATGGACATATAATTTTTCCAATTTAATGATTTTTATAATAACAAAAATATGGACATCTGAAAAACAAATATATTCATCATTAAGATATGTAAGATGCATATAACACCTAATTATAACATTCTAATACTTTATTTTCACATTGTAAAAGCAATTGAGAGTATAGCCATGTGCACCACCAATTGAGTCCTATAAGCTTGTGGGATTGAAAAATAATTTACAACATCAACAAAATTGGCATCCTCCGTCATGTCAAAGAATAAAAGATATGAAATCAAAGTCAACAATATTAATTCTTTATGTCATACTTCAACCAATAAAATATGCTAAAGGCCATCTTCTCCATGTAACAATATTGAGTATTTGTCAAATAATCTATATTGAATATCTAAAAGCATGAAAAACATATTGCTAACACATAAATCACTATAAATCATAGGGAGGTACACATATCATAGGTGGATATTTCACTATCAATATATCTATCCCAATCTATAGATACAAGTCATTAATTTTTATTGTCCTACATAAGACCTATCTTTAAAAACAATTGTCATATTAAGATGTAAAATAATTGAAGACCTTATTCTCATTGCATGGGTTTAATCTTTAATCTTAAATCTAAATTAGACTAAAATATTTGAATGTGAGAAAATAACTATCACATTGGGCTTATAAACCATTTTTTGGAAAGTCAATTAAAAGTAGGTTCAATCGAAGGGGTACTTCGTTCAAACTATTTTTCATTATCTTTTATCTAAGCCCTTTGACTTCGATGAGAGCCCCCTACATAATTTTCCCCGATTGAAGTGGTTTGGAGGCTTTGATCGAAGGGCATGCTTCAATGAAAGGGGCTTAGAGAAAAAAATTCATCTACACGCTTTTTCTTCATTGGAAAAGTTGTAACCGACTATTGTGAGATCACACTTTAGAGAATATGAAACAAATCGATGTCCATATGGAACTAGAGTTATAATGAAATTTAAGAGAATTTAGGGTATCCTCACATACATAAGTGATACTAAACATCTAAACAATTAGATGGTATCAAAAATATAGGAGACTTTGAAACCTATTTAAAAGATTTTCTTAGATGATCAAAATTGCGAAATAGATTTTAAAGGACATAAAGTTTTAGTCAATTTCATTTGAAGTGGGAAGAAAATTCTATGTTTTTAGAGGATAATGTTGTAGAGATAAAATATTTCTATATTTACTTAATCGCACTTGTTTCCACTTATTCCATGAAAAATGGATGAACATTTATATCTACTCAAATAAATTTTTCTTCTCATGATGATTTCATATTAAAAATATTGAGTTTTTTTTTTTTTTTTTTATTGGTAAAAGACCGAAGCTAACAATTTTATTAATGCCAGTAAAATACAAAGGAAATCCATTCACTTTGAGCACTGGTAGGAAATAATGGAGAAGAAATCTTCTAGTCTTTCTCGGGATCCTAGATCCAGATTCAGAGTACAAAATTTGAGTTATGAGGGCATTCCCTCATTTAAAAATTATATGAAGGCATTCCCTCATTTACAGGTAGTTGGACCATTCCTCCCTAGATAATTATCTATAAATACTAAGCAACTGAGTGCATACCCATATCGTAAGATAAGACAACTCCAATATCCTTGGATACTGATTATTCACAAGCAACCAATTGGCAAGGATTATATCAAGCAATCCACCTAATCGTTTGGATTTCAACTCTTTGCACCTTTCTCTTGTGTGTAATGCTAATCATGTACATAGTACAAACTAGAGCAACATGCTATAGCTCTTTAACCCATTAGCAACACATAATTGAAATATTATAAATTAAATTACCTTCTACCAAAAGAAGCCTAAAATAATGAAAAAACCATTTTCAACAAGAATGCTTATAGATATTAAAATTACCCAAACTGTTAACAAAAGGAACCATACTGGCATTTCCTAGAATATGCTTGCTTATTGTTCCGATATAGGCTAGGAGATGAAGATAAATCCTAGGCTCACATCCTGTTATTTTATAGAATTATGAGTTATGCAACAAGATAATTATAATTTAATGATACTGTTTCGTTTCTTTCATGAGATAAGACAAATGTATTACAAGGGATAATTATGACAACATTGTCTTTAATAGTTCTCTATGTTTATATTTATTTTTTTACAGTGTATGAAGATATTGAAATCCTGTAGCTAATAAAGGAAATTATTAAAGCTAAGTTAAATATAGGAGAAGATCTGAAAATTTCCTACCTTTATCTTGTAAAATTGTCTCCACGTTGGTGTAATATACTTAGTTCCCTAACTGAGGCATATATAGAAGTTTAATCACTTGTTAGAGTAGAATCTAAGCAGAAGAAACTTTGACTAGATTAACAAGGGGCATCAAGAGCTGATATACCATTAATCTAGATAACCCATTGTTTAAGCGCCCCTAATTAGTAATCCATACATTTGTAAAGCTAGAAAATTTGAGTACTCTAGTCAAACGAGGGTGGCAACTTCGAAAGAAGTATCTGAGATAGCTCGGGATATATAAGTGTTTCTGTTAATATTAGATCAGAATGATAATTTATCTTGTGTCGTATACTGATATGTTGCATAGTGTTATAAAATGCAGCTAAATTTGCATATTAGTCACCCAGGCCTCCTTTACAGATTAATTGGTTGTAACAAACTAACTATTGCCTCAAGAATTATAACTAAGAAACTTTCCAGCACATCATTCACATGGTTATCTTTACTTCCTATATTATTCAGTAGTTGAAATTAAGTATTAAGATTGAGTACAGGACCAAATAGACCAACAAATTTTATCTCATAATATTGAATTTTGAATTATGAATATCTAAAGGATGAGAAGCTGAATATTTAGTTTACAAGACAGTAAGGTACATAGGGAGGCAAATGGATCAGCCTTCTTCTTCACCCATCCTAGAAGCTCCCACAGTCAGAGAAGCGACTCTAGGTCTTTTATTTCTTTGAGGATTTCCTTCATCCAACCATACTTCAAGCATTTCTTCAGAATATGAATCATCAAAGCACATCCTATCTATAGCACCCACATCATCCTCATGCCAGTAGGAGTAGAACCAGTTCCCCATAGCTGGGGTCTCTAAATGCATGAAGGTCATTAAGAACTCAAGATTACGTTTGATGAAACATTCTCTGGAGACAAATGTATGAAAATCTTCAACAATCATAATGGGGACAGTCGGGGCTGGCCTTCCATTAATAGCTGGAAAATCATAGAACCTAGGCATGGTAATGGTGCAAACAGGTTTAATATTCTAGATAATTTTGTCAATGTTACCCAGATATTTCTTCTTAAAAATTTGCAGACAAAGTTTTACAATCTCTTCTTTCCTAGGGTTTACATAGATAGCCGACGTAATGAACATGGTAGGGATCTCCGTGTTAACTCTATATCTATCAGATTTTGACAGGAATTCTCTACCTAAGATTCTAAACACAGCTCTGAGGACAATGGATTGGGAATTCAGAAGGACAGACTTCAGACGCTTAATAGAGATTTCTTCGTCGAAGGCTATCTGAGGAGTAGTGCAGACTAATTTAATAGGTGTAGTCATGGTGCCACTAATCTCAGACAGCCAAGGATAAGCTATCAGAAACACCAGAGGAGGAGAATGAATAACTCTGATCATGCTTGGAAGATATAAAGGGCCCATGGTAAGCTAAAAGCCAGAATGCCAAACGACATCAGAAATTGCAACAAGAAACACCCAATATCTGGGATCTTAGCCATCCAAAAGCCAAAATATCAAGAGCCCAGGGAGATAGAGCGTCTGGGTATTGGAGGAAGATATGGACATACCCCAAGGAAGGACCAAACTTCTCCACTTAGAAGTTCAAAGGTCGTAAGAAGATGCAAAGTCGATACAAAGGAGTTACAGATTGAACCAAATCTTTAAAAAGGGTTGAAGGGAGATGTGAAGGATCTAGAGCTGCAAAGGGGTCTTAATAGGGGCATAGAAGAAAATCAAATGCTAATTTCTTGAATGAAAATAGAAAGATAGCCATTACAAGAAAATTCAGATCAGTAAAATGTATGCAGGGTAAATATAAAAGTTGTATTTAAAGCCTTATATTTAGATCTCTACAGCTTCGTGAAGAACAGATATATATTATACCTCTATGAAGGTTAGGCTTTAATTCAGAGTATTAGCATATAATTGATAAAGGGTGTCCTAAGCGTCCTGATTGTAGGAAACCTTTAATTCAAAAATTTGATATCCTCTCGACTAGAGGAATCCAATGATCACCCTATCTGCCTTGTATTCATTTATCTCTAAAAGTACCAAACTACGACTTGAAGCTGAAAGAATTTTAGGATCTTAATTTTGTATGGTCCAAATGCAAACTTAAGTAATAGTGAAGTATAAGAGAAGAGAATTAAGAGAATAAGTAAAAAATTGAAAATGAACCAAAGCTATTTATCACAAAGATAACAGAGAGACCTGAATTCTGATCATTAGATTATGAAGTTCAGAGTTAACAATACCAGTATAGCCCAAGCATACTTATAAATTATTTGAGCCAAGAATATGAGTATCTAGATATAAGCATAAATATTATTGAGAAGACAATGAGCCATTATCAATAGGCCTATGTTAAGCCAGTAGTGTTGGAGAGCCCCAGATCTATAACTAGAATAAAATGTATAAGAGAAAATACCCATTATTTTGTAGAATTAGCTTAAACCAACCTGTAATTTTAGCTATCTTTCTATATTATTGGTTTGAACAATTACAATACTAATATTGTTCCCATTTTTGCTATAAAAATAGTAAAGGTATATGCATAACCCAGGCAAGACTGCCTAGATGTATCTTAATGTCTTTCCAAGTTTTATATAACAAAAAAGGTAACACGGACTTACTAATATGATTTCCAAAATTTCTTAATAGGTATAAAAATCTTAATATTACCAGCCTAAAATACTAACTTCACTCTCTACACTAAGCTTTCTGCAGCCAGTCATAGCTCCATTCTCCCTCATTTTTCTTCACGATAATGATGGCATCATCCTCTTCAATCTCGTCTCCCAATTGTTTTAAGCATCTTTTAACTGACGGTGCTATGATACGAAAGTCCTCCATGGCCATTTGGTTCAGGGCTTCAGGGATGAAGCCTTCCTCTTCCCAGTACATAAGCAGCCAATCCTTATCGTTGTTCCTGTTAAGCACTTCCCGAAACAAGAAATACATATTATGTTTGATTTTAGTTCAATGTTTATCAAAACCACTTTCATCCTTAATTAGTAGCATGGGTACATGCTTGCCTCTCAGAATCTCCTTCAACTTATCTATCTCCGTCCTCATAATAACCTCCATAAAAGCACAGTGAGATTAGGGTTTATGCTGAAGACTATTTTTTCTAGTCCACCCAGAACATCAGCTATGAAAATGATTTTCCTACCTTAATAATATCATCTTTCATGAATCCAACATAGGAGGCTAGAGCAATGAACCCTCTGATAATTGACCCATTAGTTCGGAATGAAAATTCATTGTCAAAATGGTAATCCCCTAAGCATTTCTCCATGTCCCGCCTTACTGCCTCAGGGAGTTGCTTTAAAATCCTATTCCAGCGCTCTAGTTTAATATACCCACGAAAATCCATGGCTCAGTTATCACTCAACACAAGTGTTAGCAGCCTTGACTGCATATTCCAGCAGGCTCGTTTTCTACCTACTAAACCATTGTTGTTATGAAGAATGAGAATGGTAATACGTTTTTAATATAGAAATTCTAATCTAGGTTCCTTGGCTTTATAATTAATTACTTACCCTGATTACCCTCTCGAGTTTTTCAAAAAATTATTTTAATAATGTTTGTACGTTTGAAGGGACATATTCCCAATAGGTGTTACTCTTGTATACATGCCTCTTTAAATCTTGCTAAAACTAACTATCTGCTAGATAAGATATAACTTAGCTTGGTCTCATTAATTGATCATATATCTTAGTTTATTCTTTTTGATTTAGGGTAAAGTGTCCCTCGAGATGCGTCTTAAAAGGATCAAAGAAAATAGCTAAGCTTAGATAAATCTTGGGCAAATTTGCTAACTTAGGTAGAATATTACTCAAGTATTTAAAGATATGATTATAAGGACAAACACTAGATAAAGGCTGACATCATCATTAATAAGATACATGGAGCCTTAAATCCATCAAACAAAGGCCAAATAGATAGAAAGAGGGCAACTCATCTACAATTTGGGGCCTTATTTATAAATGATGAAATCATTTAATTATCATAATGATCTAAGCCCCTACATCTTACTTAACCAAGCATCGATCTCAAATGGGTTTATGGAGAGTTTATAACTATATTTACTCTCAAGATTTTAATGTTGAAGTCTTAAACCTTTATACATACAAATAGACATACATAGTTGCGTAAATACAGATATACATACATAAATACAAAACGCATTTGTATGTACATACATATACCCATACTTACATATCTACATATATCCATTTTTACATATAATCCTACATGTCTACCTAATAACCACATATTTATATCTTCCTTCTATTTTCTGTTATAGACATAACAAGTTGACCATTAGTTATAAATCATTTTGTACAAAAATTATCATCGCTAAGCTAGTCTGAGTAATCCGAGACTCTAAGTTTCTTATAGCCTATCTTCCTTGGGATTATCCTCACCATCAATTTTTAATGCCAAATTAGCCACCTCTTGTAATCAATATAGAACCTCGATAACTATATCCTAATATAACCTTGTCCTTTGATATAATTTAATGGATTGCAAAATTAGTAGTACATACCTATAGTACTTTAATCAAATCATCATTCTACTATCTTAATTATCTCAGTATCAACTCATGCCAAACTTATCGATCCAATTTAAGAAGTGTGGATGATCCCAAAACTAATAGATAGGTATTTATTATAATGACAACCTAATTATTGTTGTTGTATTGGCTGGATTCTATGTATATAGAATTTTTCATCACTGCGTGTGTAAATTAATAATTCTATATCTGTGTGTATATCCGTAACCTAATAGGTGCTTGATTCTCCTTGTATCCTGAGGGGAAATCAATTTTATTTTGATTTTCCCAGTGTCTATCTAGGTCCTTAAGATATGTCTTAATATATCTAGCCTATGAGTAAGGGTGTGTTGTATGACTTGCTTATGTGTGTAGATATTAACAAAAGGAAAGAATAAGACCTTCCATTGTTAAATTGGGCTATATACAGGCGCTTCCACTCCAAATATATAGAGAGGGGAAAAGCGT
>MU225696.1:2574208-2591100 GCA_018584345.1 Thuja plicata
CACCCATAAAGAAGCCACATACCCATAATAAATTAGAAGAAAGAGTGAACAAATACAAGGCCAAGTAGTTTCATTTACTTCTGCTCTGCTATTTGTGATCTATTACCAATCAGGATCATATAAGGAGATAAAAGAAAAAATATATATACATAAATTTTTATTGGAGCAATCTATATACATAAATTCTACTGACCATACCATTTTTTATAAAATTCTTTTTTCTATGATTAGGGTTAGATACACCAGTTTTAACCTTATCGCTATTTTGAGGAAGTAAAATTGCCCGATCTCTTGTTTCTTCCTCTAGATCTCTGGCACACCTATTAGGGGAAGAGTGAATTTTACCTGAACCAGGAGACACTCGATTATTGCACAGACCAAAATTCTTGGTCGGAACGGGAGTGCCCGAGGGCACACACTGCAAAAACGTATTTTTAACCGGCCTTAATGAAGAATTGTCCTTGGAAAAATGCACATTACGCATGACACCAAAACTATGAGGCAAGCTAGGTTTAAGAAAAACCGGTGCAGACGATAGCTTCTCCTGAGAGAAAGCCCTAGAAGAAACTCTAGGGGAAGAAGGAACCAGCGCCAAGAACCTGTTCGTAGTTTTGATAGAAAAGGGCTTAGAAAACAACTTCTTTGACCGATACTGAGATCCAGTGACCGTTTTCCATTCATTTTTTCTAGGATCCAAAGGCAAACCAGGAAAGCTTCCAACGGTACTAGCAAAAAAAAAAGAGGCAACCGCATACTTTGTTTCAGAGAAGAGCAGAATTTGTCGATCGAGGGTTTCTACCATGAAAGGCATGCCCAGAGGGCGCGAGCATGTGCGAAAAGGCAGAGACATTATTTTTTTTTCATCTCACCATTATAATTTATTTTTTTAAGCATTAAAAAAAAGATTTCTACAATACTCACACACCTTTAATATTGATTTTGGAAATAAATAAAACTGTTATAAAAAGTTACATGACTCATAAATCCTATTAGTTTTAAAATTTATATTTAAACACCACAAATAATATTGTATTTGTTTCTATAGTCCATCATCTCTCTAAATTTGATAGGTATTTCTATTTTTTATAAATAAATTCTCATGAATTAAATAATTCAACTATCACATGATTTGCTTTATATTTACAAAATAAAGTGTTATTTTCATTTAATCTACAATTTGATCAAGTAATTTTGTAAACAATAAAGTTATTCATCTTATAATGATATGTTTTTAATTGCTTCTTTAAAAATGTTTATATTAAGAAGTGTTTTGTAATGATATCAAAACATGAAATTCTATGTAGCAATAATATTTATAAATATAAAAACCTAACCAACATCTATTTGTAATAAAACTAAATTTAAAAAAAACATCGACTAAATCTGGTGTGTCAATCGTGGCATGGGGACCGCATTAACTCTACAACTTTCCTCAATATCATTCCAAATTCATCCCTCATGTCTATCTTCTCGCAACTCTTTCCATTGGGAGGTGTCCAATCAAATGAGTGAATGAAGCAAGCCAAAATCAAAAGAATAATGTTAAGGGAATGTTGATAACCAGAGAACACCCATAAAGAAGCCACATACCCATAATAAATTAGAAGAAAGAGTGAACAAATACAAGGCCAAGTAGTTTCATTTACTTCTGCTCTGCTATTTGTGATCTATTACCAATCAGGATCATATAAGGAGGTAAAAGAAAAAATATATATACATAAATTTTTATTGGAGAAATCTATATACATAAATTCTGCCGACCATACCATTTTTTATAAAATTATTTTTTTCTATGATTAGGGTTAGATACACCAGTTTTAACCTTATCGCTATTTTGAGGAATTAAAATTGCCCGATCTCTCATTTCTTCCTCTAGATCTCTGGCACGTCTATGAGGGGGAGAGTAAATTTTACCTGAACCAGGAGACGCTTGATTTTTGCACAGACCAAAATTCTTGGTCGGAACGGGAGTGCCCGAGGGCACACACTGTAAAAAGTATTTTTAACCGGCCTTAATGAAGAATTGTACTTGGAAAAAGGCACATTACGCATGACACCAAAACTATGAGGCGAGCTAGGTTTAAGAAAAACCGGCGCAGACAATAGCTTCTTTTGAGAGAAAGCCCTAGAAGAAACTCTAGGGGAAGAAGGAACCAGCGCCGAGAACCTGTTCGTAGTTTCGATAGAAAAGGGCTTAGAAAACAACTTCTTCGACTCATACTGAGATCCAGCGAGCGTTTTCCATTCAATTTTTCTAGGATCCACAGGCAAACCAGGAAAGCTTCTAACGGTACGAGAAGAAAAAAAAAAAAGAGGCAGCCGCATACTTTGTTTTAGAGAAGAGCAGAATTTGTCGATCGAGGGTTTCTACCGTGAAAGGCATGCCCAGAGGGCGCGAGCATGTGCGAAAAGGCAGAGACATTATCTTTTTTTTCATCTCACCACTATAATTCATTTTTTTTAAGCATTAAAAAAAGATTTCTACAATACTCACACACCTTTAATATTGATTTTGGAAATTAAAAAAACTGTTATAAAAAGTTACTTGACTCATAAATCCTATTAATTTGAAAATTTATATTTAAAGAACACAAATAATATTGTATTTGTTTCTATAGTCCATTATCTCTCTAAAGTCAATAGGTATTTCTATTTTTTATAAATAAATTCTCATGAATTAAATAATTCAACTATCACAAAATTTGCTTTATATTTTCAAAATAAAGTGATATTTTCATTTAATCTACAATATGATCTAGTGATTTTGTATACAACAAGGATGCATAGCATCTAGTTCCTGCCTAAGTCCTAAAGATTAAGCCTTATGATATTTGGCTCGATGAACATTAAATATTAAATAGTAAATATAGTCATTAATTATAGATGAATATTAAATATTAAATAGTAAATAGTTAATATTAAATGAAGATTTCTATTACAGTATCATATTCAAGTAATTAATGATATTTAAATTAACATTGTTTTGGTATTTTTTGTGCACTGTTATGAATCTAATAATATATTATATTAATATAATAAATAATAAATAATATTAATATTATACTATTAAGTTAATATTAATATACAATATAATTAATTAGTTACAAGTAAAATATTATAAACAATAGTAGAAAAAATCAATAATAGAGTATTCAAAATATATTAGAACTATATAAATGTTATGATTGGACAACTAAAATGAAAATATCTCTCACAAAAAGACAAAAGCGTCTCACACACTACTCTAGTCACATTCAACCAATAAAATTGGAGATAAATAATTTCTATAACAATATAGAAAACTCAAAAATATTAAAGCTATACCAATACAAAAAGTTGTTGAAAAATACAATGTTCTGATTGGACAACTAATACAAACAATAGCATTGCATTGAATGCTATAATATCCTGCCTACGGCAGAAATTAATAAAGTTATTTATCTTATAACAAAATTCTTTTAATTGCTTCTTTAAAAACATTTATATTAAGAAGTGTTTTGTAATGATATCAAGACATGAAATTCTATGTAGCAATAATATTTATAAATATAAAAACCTAACCAACATCTATTTGTAAAAAACTAAATTTACAAAATAAATCGAGTAAATCCGGTGTGGCAGTCGTGGCATGGGGACCGCATTTAATTCTACAACTTTCCTCAATATCATTCCAAATTCATCCCTCGTGTCTATCTTCTCGCAACTCTTTCCATTGGGAGGTTTTCAATCAAATGAGTGAATGAAGCAAGCCAAAATCAAAAGAATAATGTTAAGGGAACGCTGATAACCAGAGAACACCCATAAAACAGCCACATACCCATAATAAATTAGAGGAAAGAGTGAACAAATATAAGGCCAAGCAGTTTCGTTCTCGTTCGCTTCTGCTATGCTATTTGTGATCTATTACCGTGTGACTGGGGAATGTATTTGACCATAATAATGAAAAACTAAAGGAATTCAAACAAAATAATTGAAGTTTTGTGGGTGTTGAAAATCTATATTGTTGCAGTTAATTTGGAATTTAAAGATTACTCAGGCGTCAATATTCAATGATAAGAAAATTATTATTGAAACTAATTTATAATCTTATATGTGACAAAAACTGTTAATAATAAATTTTTTTCAAACGACTTAAATATGCATGCATGATGACAATATATATTCTTCAATGCCTACATTTCGAAAGTTCCAAATCCTTGCTGTAGTCAATTATGGCAGCTTAGTCTAGAACAAAGGCCAATTTCCTGTAAACTTTCCTCAAAGAAAGATGGTTAAACTTTAAGAAGGGAGACACTATGAACTTTTAAGCCGAGAGACTTTACAGACTTTTTAAAGGCAGACTCTATGGAGTTTTAATTGAGAAAAAGAGATATTATTTAGAGGTGATGTAGGGGAGATGATTAGGTATCTGAATGTATTTCAATGGTTGTGATAGCAGTTGTTAGTTTAATATTTGTTGATTTAGTATTCAATATTTTTAATAATATTGTATCAATAGTTATGACTTTATAGTTATTTTTGCTAATGATGACTATTCATAATTGAATGAAATGTATACCTCATTCCATATCAGCAGCAGAAGTATGAAGTCCCTAATGCACTACTAGAAATATAATTCAAACAATTATTATTATTATTATTTTTATAAAACATGGATTGTGTTGAAAATTAAATTACTTTACACTTATCATTGTAACTAATAATTAATTATAGATCATAATGAAAAAATTCTAACCCAAGAAATTTCCTTTTAATTTTTTTTAGCATGAACTATTTGAAAAACATAACAATGTGGAAAATGAAAAAAAAAGAAAAATAAAACACTATTTGACATGTATTGTTGGATGGAAGGGTTAATAGAGAAAAATGTAGTATGAATAAATATAGTAAAGTCCATAGTACAATTTAACTTCTGATTCTATTCATCAAGATCAGATCATACACAAACTCTATGTTTTGTTTACAAATTTAGAACTATTTAAATTCAAAGGCTTTGTTCTTCCCATAATTGTGTAGCATTTCTAAGCTGATTTGTGGAGCTCTTCTTTGTGTGGGTTCTTGTATTATTATTTTTTGTGCTAATTTTTTAATTTATATACTTTAATTGTTTTCATTTAAAGCAAAATTATATGTTTTTATTATTTTTTTTAATTTTTTCTTTTCCTTTTAAACATTCAATTTCAATTTAAATATAAAATAAAATGTTAAAAATATATAATTGATAGGATTGAAGATTTAAAAGTACAAATGTCTTGTTGGTGGAGTGTATGTGAATCTCAATTGTTCTTTTAAAAGTAAAAAATAAATGCAATTAGTGTGAATCTCAAATTATGTGTGTGTGCAATAAAAAATTATTACAATCTAAGATCTATGAACATTAAATATAATTTCTCATATAAGATAACTCTATTGACTTGAAAACATGTTCAGTGGAAAATAAATTCAATACTTGGCTAGTAGATGAGGAAATCCCCCCCCATAACATCCTCCTGAAGCTTCTAGAAGAAGCTAGACTTGACAACCCCATCTCATAAAGTGCCACAAGGTGTGCACTCCTCTAGTGTTCTTACTTTACTATTTTGTGTTTGCTACTATTCAATGATATATTCCCTTTTGTTAGGTGTGAGCCTTGTTTGGCTCACTAGTGCTTTTAATCATTATTATGTTATTCTAACTTGGAATCATCATCATTTACCTGCTTCATCTATCAAAAACAATTTATCTACTTAACTTTAAAGTCCCAATAGAATTAATTGGGAGTATAAAATTTTATGTTACAATAGAATTCATTGGTCAAGATATTGGGTGAGGCTATAAGGGTTAAATAATTTCCAAAAGAGTAAATAGAGAGTACAAGCAATCTATTGATAACCTTTTTGAAGGAGATGAATAGAAAGACTCATTCTAGAATGAATTCAATAGATGAAATTTGGTAGCTCCTAGAGGATTGGTAAGCCTCCATGTCATGAAGTAATTTACTTTTGAAAAAAGGTTTAACATAGTTAATCATTATCATTTTCTACTGCTAAATCATATAAGGCTTGGGGAAAAATGTATTCTTTTCTATATAGAGTTATTTTTATATAAATCCATTAAGGGTGGATATTTTCCTCTTTTGCATTAAGGATTGATAAAGGAAATATAAAAAAATTTAAAACATCAACAATTTTCAAATCTAATCTTTCTAAAAATAGTTATGTAGAAATAAATCTTATTAAAATAAATATTCTTGCTTTACAAAGAAGAGTAATTGTGAGAATCACAGAACACCAATAAAGTAGTAGGATATCCATAAACACTGAGCAGAATGGGTGAAGAACTACAACACCAAGCAATTTCATTTGCAACTCAAACAGGTTAGAATTTTGCTGTATGAAACCGAGTAAAAATTAGAGGAGGTTAGAAAATGCGAGAAAATATATATTATTAGACACGATAGTTGGATGGAGACTTGACATCTGAGTCTATTTATAGACTTGATATTTTTGGACACGAATTATGTTTAATCTAATGGAGTCGATACTCCAATTTGACTTACGAGTCCGTTCTTTGAGACCTACTCAAACTCAAACTCAAAGTTTCGTTTCACTCATTTAAATTCCAAGTGCTTCCTTTCACCGAAAACATGTAGAATTTCTATGGTGATTTGATGGGCTCCTCCTTTTTACCAAAATTATGTAGACATTCTACGGTGATTTGATAGGCTCTTTTAGTGGATTCTGGTCTTATTTTATTTTTTAAATTAGTTTTACTAAATCTATATATCAAATTATCAAATAATTGAAAATTATCAAATTTTAAAATATCTAACATTCACTCACATATAGATCATCAGATTTACTTTTAAAAACGATTAAGAAGAGTATAAATAAAGAATATGATAGTTTGACATTTTTTAATCATAAGTTAAGAATGGAGGAGATGAATTATATTCCCTCGCAACGTTTTATGCAATGAGAGGAAATTCTGTACACCACCTGTCATTCAAATGTATGCTCTTTCCTCCTCCAGAAGCAAACTATTCTACTTAGTCGCAGGTAACATTGTCATCGAAATTGCGGTTGTAATCTTGTTTAGTTTTCTTACCTTAGTCTTGCTTCTCCTTAGCCACTTTTGATCACTATGATCTTGAAAGGGAAAGAAAGGTCAGTGACCTTACAATGGATTGTTCCAAAAGTCCCCAAACCTATAATGTTGTAGAAAATTGTCTTGAAAAGGGCTTTGCTAAAACTTGTAAGTAATTTGTAATAGATATACATGCAATGCATACAGATATATACTAAATTTATGTTAACATAATATGTTCTTCACACTTACATTTCAAAACAAGAATTTGTTAAAAGAGATATATAGTCCAATTTGAAATTATTTCTGCTTGAAAAGTTATTAGAATATAAATATATATTACTCAAAATATTATCCCATGCATTTGAAATAAATATTTTATTCTACCAAATATCATATAATTGAAAAAAAATATTTATACGCTTTTATTCAATATTACTTATAAACAACTTATAAATTGTGTACACTCAAACTAATACTAAATATCAATTGAGAGGTTTAATAGAATACCATACATTCTATATATCATCAATGTCCACCTTTTGAAGCATGCATGACCTTCGTCACATGAATAATGGAAAACATGAATCATACAGTATATTCGTTAAGAAATAAATTTCTTATGGTGATGTTAATTCTTCAAGTATTTTGGGCTGAGTGAAGTACCCACGTATTATCGAGATCAATAGAATAATTCCATTACGCCAACAAAAAAAGACTAATATTTGGAGCTAACTATTAAATGTTGCTTCTTTTGGAAAAGGGAAGGTTCTCCCTAACCTTCAAGAGACCATACTTAAAAAGCTATGGGGAATATCTCAAAATCTCTGTAATATTAATTGGATGAATATCTTGAGGAGAAAGACCACTAAATGGATTCCACCAGAGGAAGGGTAGTTTAAGTGTAATTTTGATAAATGTGCTAAAGGGAACCTTGGTGCTTTTGTTGTTGGCGGTGTTATTAGAGATGGGATTGAGGTTTTTATTAAAGGTTATAGCAAGAACTTAGGGGTGGGATCATATAATAGAGTTGAGGTTGTGGATGCTCGATAGGGAATCAAGCATGTAAAGGAATTGAAGTACCAAAAATTTGTAATTGACGGAGATCCAAAACTAATTATGGATCATTTAAAGGGGGAAGCAGGTTTCCCTTGGGACATGATCAGTCTTATTGAGGACTATAAAGATTGCTGACAAGTTTTGGTCAGTATGAAGTTTGACACACTCTTAGAGAAGAAAATAAAGTAGCTGACTTTATGGTTGATATTGGTCTAAAATCCCAAAAATGGTGCTACATTACGTTCCACCAGTGCCCTCAAGGGCTAAAGGAGATCTTAGAAAATAAAATAAATTAGATTGGTTCCTAGGGTTCTTTATTTCTACATCACTATGAAAAAATGGATGGTAGCTAGTAAGGATCTTTATTACATTTTGAATATGGGTCTGAGATGGGGAAGGATGGGAAAAAGATTAACCATAGATGAGTTCCTTAATGCTAAACGTAACAAAGTTAAAAGTTTCCTTACCTCTTTTAAATTCATAAAAGGTACCTAATGGAGAAAAATAAAAATGTGAAAAATATTAGTAAAAGGACTATCCATAGGGTTGGTGTTAATAAGAGAAACAATTATAAAATTTTGAATCTTGTGTTAATAAGAGAAACAATTATAAAATTTTGAATCTTGTGTTAATAAGAGAAATAATTATAAATGTTTTAATATCGTGTGGAATAAATATAGAGTAACAATTATGATTTCATAAGTAATAATGAAAGGGGAAGATAACATCAACTGGGCATAAGACACATTTGGCATTACTTAATGCAAAAGGAATTTGTCAATTTTAAACAAAAATAAAGATGAGATTAATAGATCAAATGGTCCTAGCACAAATGACGATGACATCATGAAGGTTATGTTGCATTGAAAATGTCGTTCAATAATTTGGCGCATCAATTTAAAATGATACATGTGAATCAAAATATTTAAAGTACATTGATTTTTGAAGAGAAATAAGAACAGACTTTAATGCGGTGGCTTCTTAAATTTTATTTTAAGAAGAATTAAGATGTTTTTTTGAAAAAAGGAAAAGGTCTTCTTTGAGTTATAATATCATTGTGTATTGTGGGATTTACCAGATAAAGACTTGCAATTTCCAGTTTAGTAATTTGATAATAATTGGGTGGCCCTCTTAAACGATCTTAACCCAAAGATTGCAAAGAACTCATATAGAATGAAGATCTCTGGAATTTGTTCACTAGAGCAGAGCTTACTCCCTACTTTATGGCTATGAGGGGATATAATGAAACTCTTTTCAGAAAATTTTGCAACTCCATGCAAAAGGGTTTTGTTTCAATTCGAAGCATTAAATTCTAAGTTATGCATGAAGTTGATTGTCGAAGTAACAAGGATAAAATTTGAAGGGGAAAGAGTTGAAAATGAAGCTTGGGAGATTACAAGGCATATATGAATAAATATATTTTTAAAAGAGAGAAATTGGTCATCGCCTCAAATAAAAATGGTGATGAAAGGTCCCTTATCCCTCCTTACGCTCTTGTCTGTTATCATGCAATGAAATACTTTACTTTAGAGACTAGGTATACAACCTTCCATGGCTACCATTTCCCAATTCTCAACCATATTGAGCATGGGTATAAGATTAATATATCTTTTTTTCCTTCATTCATCTCTGAGTAATATTATAACCAAAGAGGCTCCCCCCCCAGTACATCAAGGCCTAATGTATTTTTTGTACCAACATAAATTTGATAAATCACCTTTTAGGAGTAGTTTTAATTCCTACCCTCGGGCTGAAACTAACTAGAATAACTTTGTGTATATTGGAATTGATTGAGACTATTCCTCTGTTGGAAAACCCTAACCCAAAGGAAAAAAAATTGTCTAGATGCCTTTCAAAAAAAAACCCTTGAAGATGAGCTCTTAGAAACAACCCTGAAAAATGTAAAGACCCTACCAGTAAACCTAGCCTAGAAGTGGTAAAGCTAGCCTGGCTAAGCTAAGAAAAATGGGAAGGGTACCAAAATTATGAATTTGAGAATAGAAATTAAAAATATGGAAGACGAGACAATGGAAATGAGGTACTAGGAGACTACCAAACATGATATGAACTCTAGAGAGAGAAGGTTCACATTTATTGAACAAAGATAAAAGATGCAAGATGATTATGGAGGAGAGAGAAGGTCTTCTCATTTAAGATTTGGCTAATAATTTAGATGATGAATATTGTAAGGGGGGAGAGGAAGATTCATATTGGGAAAATAAAGATAAATTTTTGGATGAAATAGTTAACCTAGTTGAAAATGAAGAGGTTATGGACCAATCTTGTGCTTTACCTATTGATAGAGAGGTTTATACTGGCATCGTGATTCCCTTTTCTCTGAACTTTCCCAAATAAAAAGATAACCATAATAGTTTCAATGGGAAAATTAACAACTTGTCAAAATAGTGACTTCCCTTGAAGATAATGTTACTTCCTCAATGTATATGAAAAAATGTGTGGTCACGCTATTTCATCCCTATCCAGGATTACAAATGGCCTTATGAGGAAAACTATAATGCGATTAGTTTATGGAAGAGAGAGAGAGAGAGAGAGATAGAGAGAGAGAGAGAGAGAGAGAGAGAGGATTGGGTTGTTATCTTGAAGACTCTCTCTAGAAATTTGGAGGTTATCTCTATGGCTAATATTCCTAATAAAACCACTAGCCAAGGTAGATGGCCTTCTATTCATATATGTAGGGTGTTGTTAATTGGTGATGTTTCTATGGTTTCTTGTTAACACTTTTAGTTTAATGTTTGAAACTTACTTCTAATGGGAAAAGATGAACTATTGAGGTAAGTTGATGATCACAAAATCTCATAGTTATATATTTTTTTATGTTCTTAATAACTTCAATAGTTATGAAAATTAAGAAAATTCAGGTTTTACAGGGAGTCAAAACACAAAAAGTTTAGAAATACAAAGAAATCATTAAGTCCAACACCAAAAATAGCTAAAAAAAGAGGAGGGGGGAACAAAGGCACCCCTCAACAACAAAGACAAACTAAAAAATAAATGAAATAAAAAGAAGAAAAAAAAATCTTATTGCCAACCTTTTAAACCCTTGAGGGTTTCATCCATCATGACATCCAGCTAAGTCATTTTCATCACACTGGCCTTTAACTCCATTATCTCCTTGTTGGATGAAGTATTCTGGTTCATTTTCACTCTGGTTCTGGAACCTAGGCTTTTAGCATTGGCCATAGGAGTTTGGAATAAGTCCCCAATAGGTTTCTCTAGCAAACTGACCAACAGACAAAGGTTACTAGCCAAGGCCTTCATTCCCTCATTAGACCGCTCAAGCATATTCTCCAACATTTTTTCCAAGCAGTAATTTTTTTTCCAACAAATTGACAAGAGCAAAAAAATCCTAAGAGTTATCATAATCCTTATCCCTGTTACTCACCTTTTCCTCTAGCTTTTGGTATTTGACCTCCAGATCCTTGTTGTACAACCTAAGCTTCTTTATTTCCTGATAGAACCAATTATAATTTATGGAGTAGAGGGATTTAGCTTTAGTAGTGTCTATAAACCCAATAGTGTTATCCTCCTTATCAGAAAAATCCCCATCACCATAGTGACAAAGGGATCTCTCTCTGCAGTACCTAGATTAGCCTCCTCCTTATTTTCAGCATTCACATACTCCTCAGCTATGTAAAGAATGCCATAATCTATTCCCTTTAGCTCATCCTCATTGAAGGCCTCCTTTTCATTCATGTCATCATGAACCTTGACATCCTTATAAAGGGAAATGATATTCTCCTTTTTAGGATTATACTCCTTCTCCACATAATCCATGTTAATATTCCCTTCTCCTTCTATAGTATTAATATGTTTATCCCCCTTAATAGTAGTATCCTTCTTAATATTAGACAACTTATTCCTATCAAGGTCAATAATAATTTTACCTTGGTCATTCTGACTAGAAGTAATCTCCATCGTAGGGTCCTTTGTAGCTTCATCATTATTATCCTTGCCTTTATCAATAGCTTTCTCCTTACCATATCTCACCTTAGTTTCCTCTACATCCTCATTTGCTATTTCCCCTAAAGATGAAGTATCCATACCACCAACGAATGCTTTATAGTTCTTGCTAGTATTCAAGATATAATATGTGTCTTCATTCTCAGAAGAAACCCCATCTAACTTCTCATCCTCTGAGTTCACCAAAAAGTTGACCAACTCTATCTTCTTAATCCTCAAAGAAGAGGGAGGGGCTTCCACACTCTCGGAGGTGGAATTAACACTTTTAATTCTTTTAGTAGGTGTTGAAACCATATCTATTCCATAACTTATACTCTTCCTCTTATCCCTAGGGTATTTAGCCATAATCTCAGGGATATTGTTCTTCATGTACTCCAACATCAACAAAATAAGCCCCTCATAAAGAATAGGCTTACTAGAGTGCTCCTAGTTTTCAACCAAACTATCATATAGAGAATTCTAATGAAAAAATCAAGGATAAATAATAATTGTGTAAAAAGTGATTCAAAAGCACAAATGATGAGATTGTGCTCTTGTAAATCAACCTTCCAAAGTGATGGACTCCATAATCACAATAAGGATTTTATGCTAGAATTTCTTAATATTAGCAATCACATAAAAACCCTTCTTCTTAACCATTTCATTCCCCTTGGCCACTATCTTAGGGAATCTATTAACCACCATTTTTGAAACTTTCTTATTTTTATAAAAAAAATATTTTAGACACGGGTAAACCGGTTACCTACACTATTAGTTCCACATTAAGATCAACATGCCTCTCGTCAATAGTCACAAAATCATTCCTCCACCCAAAAATGAATTTTTGAGTTATTTCCTTGTCATATCCATGCATTTTCTCTAGATAGGGCATAAGCTAGCCATTTCTAAGCCTCCTCTAGATTTTAGGATCCTCCTTCAACTTTAAATAGTCTGCAGGTTCTTCTCTATTCAAATCACCTCACATAGTTTTCAATCTCATAGTAATAGTTTTCATGCACAAGCACAATAAAACCCAAAGCCAGTAGCTAAAATCAAAATATGAAGCACCCAAAAAGCGTGTAGAGAAAATTAGCAATCATGATGTTAAAATTCTACGCTTGCCCCCATAGTTCATGATATGTAAAACCCTTTCAAAATATTTTCATCATTTCTAAAAAATCTTCCCTCCTTACTATTAATCTTGTCATAATTAATAAGACTAATGTCCTCTGAATTTAGGTTCTTTAAGTTTTGCAAGGTCATGAGGGTGTCAAGAATGACCCCTTTGTTAGCGAACATATCAACAACTTTATTCAATTCATGAAAGGAATGGGAAACATAGGAATTATTAAATGATCCCACGATATCTTTAGCCTTATTAATCATGTTCACGATTGATCGAGAGACTTTGTATTTTATCCTTAGACAATTTATTATATTTTGTGAATCACCTTCTAACCACACATTTTTAAAGTTCAATTTTTGGCCAAAGATAGAGAGTAAAATGTCCCAAGATCCTTGACCAAATGATTATATTGAGTGCCAATAGCAACACCAACAATAACAATGAAATTACCCCTTCTATCCCTAGTGACACCTCCATAACCATCTTGACACGGTTTCCTTTCGCATCACCATCAAATTTAATTTTGATCCAACCCCCATGAGGAGATAGCCAATAGCAATTTTCCTTTCCTTGTTTGTTTTCATCCTTCAAATTAATATTCTAGCAATCAATTTCGTGCCCCGAGTTCCCAAATATTTTGGCCTACATTAAGAATTTTCTTGAATACTTTTAAAAATAGCATTCATCATTAACAAAGGATTTCTTTGTTTGTCCTACATTTCCTATTATTTCTTTATTTCCAGATGTTCCAAGTTAGATGAGGAGTAACAATATTCCACACTAGGATGGCTCTCTTATTCAAACTAGGACAATTCCATTGCTAGAAAAATCCTGGATAGTACTATGAAACACCCAACAAACATTCCATCTCTGTAACAAGGCTTCCTAGACTACTAAGGAGTAAGAACAATTGAGGAGGATATGAGAAGTAGATTCACTCTCCTTACAGTAAAGGTAACATCTTTTGGGAAGATAGAACCTCTTTTAGTGAGATTGTCAATTGTGAGAATTTTTTTGTAGATAAACAAGAAAAATAAAATTTCAACTTTAGCAATAAAATATTTATTCAACACTTTACCTCAAAAAGGAAACTCATTAGTAGGTTGTATCTGATCTCTATAAGCAGAGGCAACCCATAAATTATCAAAAGGTTCCAGACCCCAAATTAAGGTGTCTTCCTTATTTTTAATAATCTAATGGAAATAAAGAGCTTTATCAATAAATTCATTCAGAGTCACCCAACGATTACCTTTCCAGTAATCCCGCACCTTGGATCCAAAAGATCATTTACACTTACAGTTCATTAAATCCTGCAAGTCTTGTAGCATACATAAAGACCTATAAAAAATCCACAATTCCTCCCAAAAAAAAAAATTTCTTCCATTCCCAAGCTTCCATCTACCCCATTTAGCAATCACCTTCTTAGCTTTCATGACATTCTATATTTCAAATCCTCCAATTTTATAATCGTCTTGAGTGATTTTCTCAAGAAAAAACTCAAAAATATATTTATTTTTCCATATCTTATTCCACTCCTTACCCTCTCCATACATTATCCATAATTGTTTAGCAACAAGGGCCAAATTTATTTGTTTAATAGATCTGATACCTAATCCTCAAAACGTCTTTGGTTTACAGACTTTATCCCAAGCTAATACAGGAATATATTTTTTCTCTTCATAACCAGACTATAAAAAGAGCTTATGAATGCTTTCTATATTATCATAAAACTTATATGGCATTCTAAAGAGACTAAGCACATATATGACTAAATTTTGTAAGCAGGACTTGAGCAAGGTGACTTTACCCACCATAAAAAGAAAAAAAACTTTCTATTGAGAAAGTTTATTATTAAAATTATCAATAATATCCATCCAAAAAAGAGTCACATGGCTTATCCCCCAGTGGGAGACCCAAATAAAATGAAGGAAAGGAAGCAATGTTATAATCTAGGATACAAGAAATTTTCTTCTGTCTCTCCATTGGGGTTTTAATAAAGAAGAGAGAACTCTTATTCAAATTAATGAGTTGTCCAGTTGCCTTAGTATAGGACTTAAGAACCCCCTTCATGTTTCTAGCCTCTTGAATAGTAGCCTCACCTATAGCAATAGTATCATCAACAAATTTCTCGCTCGAGCAAACCAGGTTAGTAGAGGATGGATGTAGTCCTTTGAGAGTCCCTTACCCAATAAATTTTTGGACATATCTTCCAATTATCTCCATCATAATGGTAAATAAAATAAGGGAGATGGGGTCTCCCTCTCTAATACCCCTTGATTTATTAAAGAAGGAGGAAGAAGAGATATTCATCATAACATGAAAGGAGGCTATGGAAGTAAGTAGATGAATAATCTAGATGATTCTAGGCCCAAACCAAACCTTATCCAACATTTTCCTTGACAATCAACTCTGTCATAATATTTAGCAAGATTTATCTTTTTAAGAAAACACTAGTTGTTAAATTTTGTTAGAGAATGAATATTCTCCTGCATAGAGATAGTCAAGAGTCCAAAATTTGTCTTCCCAGACCAAATCCATTCTATTGTGGAGAAATGATAGAAGGAAGAATCTTAAGGAGCCTCAAGGTCAAAACTTTAGATATGATCTTAAAAAATAAGTTGCATAAAATTATCATTTTGAAATGATTGAAATATTTGGCACCAGTATTCTTGAGGATCAGGGCTAAGAAAGTGGCATTGAGTTCCTTCAAAAAAATCCTACATCCATAGAAATCTTTAAATACATTCGAAACATCTTTCTCCACAATGTGCCATAAAAACTAGACGAAAAACATCGAAAAACCACAAGGGCTAGGAAACTTATCTCCGGGTGCAAGCACAAAGTTGAGTGTCAATTTCGCAGAAGTTCGTGGCCAAAAAAAATTGGCAAATAGAAACGGGCACCCATGTTCTAAGGAACGGGTGCCCGTTATGCTTTAGGTGCCCCAGCCATAAATGTAAAACGGGCACCCGTTTTGGTTTAGGCCCCCGTGGTAAAATGGGCACCCATTTTTTAAAACTATTTAAAATTTCTTTTAAACCGTTTTGCAAGTCATTTTCACAACTTGCAAAACGTGATTATGTTTTGCTTTGGACAGGTGCCCATTTTTGAGAGCTACCACCAACCCCCCTATTGCAATTTTTCTGACTACAGGTACATATTATTATTTTTAATTTGTTTTTTATTATTTTTTTTATTAAAAATATTTTTAATTGTTGTTTTTAATTAGTTTAATGTTAAAAAATGTACATTATGTTTATTGTTTACTGTTTAATGTTTAAAGTTATTTTTAAATAGGATTAAAATAAATTCTTATATTTAGTTTTAAATTTTAATTTGTAAATTATTTTAGAAAACTTATTTAATCCTAGGTAGAAAACTAAAACTAAAACTAAAACCTAAACCTAATGACAACTTAAACAAGAAACCCTAGGTATAAAAATAAAACCTAAACACAACTAAAACAAGATTGTAAACCCTAGGTTGAAAACACAAATGTAAACCTAGATAGAACTTTAAAAACAAATTTGTAAACCCTAGGTCTAGAAAATAAACAATAAACTCTCTCTCTCTCTCTCTCTCTCTCTCTCTCTCTCTCTCTCTCTCTCAGAACTAGTTCAATATTTAATGTTCAATACATATATTATGTTTAATGTTTGAAGTTTGTTCTTTTAATAGGATT
>MU225696.1:2598734-2629882 GCA_018584345.1 Thuja plicata
ATCTCTAGCATTAGGTGATACTCTTGTATTATCGTGCCAAAAATTTTCAATCAAAGTTTTGACTTCACCAGTAAGTTTCATGTCAGATCTCGGGAGTCTACCACTAAAGCTCCACAAATGGTTTGTCAGATCACTTTCAAAGTTAACTCTTCTTTTTACAGCTCTTGCTAAAGTTTTATGATGGATATTAAGATATCCACTTATGTTTTTCATCATTCTTTTATCACAAGTAGTTTTGTTTACTAAAGATGTTGTTATTGCTCGTCGTGCCATATTCCTATCTTTAGAAAGACTTTTCTTTCTGATTGTGTCAAAGGCACTATCAATAGTTGATACAACTTGTTTTAGAGACTCACCATTCTTCTTAGATTTCACATAAATGCCTAACCTCTGCATCAGTTTTCTCATTTTAGTCATTTTAATTAGTTGTAATATTAATTGACATTGAAACCCAAATTCTTTATTATAAAGAAATTGTCTAAACAATCTACTCACGTATGTCCTAATCTATCTCCATGAAACCAAACCATCTAGATTGCTAGCACATCACTTTTAATTTGAAATTTTTCTTTCATTTCATTATCATCCAAAGGGGTTTCTTTCTCAATTGGTGTTTGTATGTCTACATCCACATTGTTGATCTCAAAATTTATCGTTTGATTGACAATTTCAATTGGGGTTTGAATTTCACTTTCAATTGGAGTTTGACTAGCAGTTCCTTTATCATTATGATTAAAATTACTGATTTGGGGTGTTTGATGTGAAATAAAATTAGTTACTCTATTTTTAGGAAGAAAATCTAAATTATTTAAAGAGTAACCTGCCAATTCAAAAATATCAAGTTCTTTATCACAATAAGTTTCATTTGGCTGTGAAGACATACCTGTATACAACACTTGATTAGAAAATGCACCAAAATTTTCTCCTATTGCATTTTCTTCTTCAAATTCTGCATCCATCATGGTGTCCTCATTGTTCTCATCTTCTGCACCTATTATTGAACTCGATGCTCCAAAATTATCCAGGTTTCAAATTCTTGCTCTTCTTTCTCGTTGTCATTTTGCCTCTTTCTCTCTATTTGTTGCAATCTCATCAGCTGTCAAAACCTTTCTTTGCCTCTTTCTATATTTTTTTGATCCCATGTTTGCACCAAAATTTGAATTCAAATGAATCCCTTCTTGTCAGATCCAAAACAAGACAAGAAAAGAGAATTTTCTTTCAAAATATTCTTTCTGCAACACGGTTATGTCATACAAATTATTGAATAATCATCAAATATTTAGAGCAGGCCCATAGAACTATTTTTAATCTCTAACAGATCTTTCAGAAATGGGTACCCATTATTTAAATGAAATGGGTGCCCGTTTATAAAATGGGTGCCGGTTTTATAAAACGGGTTCCTGTTTCAATTTCAACTGTCCAAAACAAAACGGGCACCCATTTTTTGAATTTTAAATAACGAGTGCCTGTTTCTAAAAACTAGGAATGGGGACTGTACCTTCACCTTGGTTTTTGGTTCGGGACAGGCTTGGTCCCACCAAGCTTGTGCTTGGCCTTGCAAAAAAATGACTAAGGCATTTAAAAATAAAATTTGCGCCTTTTCATGATTTTGCAGAGGTCTTCCCAAATGAAATTTTAGACGAAACGAAAACCCATTTCAGTTCATATTGTACAGATTATAAAAATATAATTTTTATAGTGATATGACAAATTTTAGTATTTTTCCAATAATTATTACACCAAATTGGTACCTAAAGTTGAAATAGTAAGGTTAACTAAAATTTTGATAACTTTTTTGATTTTAGGTTTTTGAAAAAATAAATTATATGTGACCAATCTACATAGAATTTCCTTCAAAATTAAAAAAATAAAATATAAAAAAGTGAAATTTTCATCAAATTATGGTGGTCGTACACCAGAGGTTTTGAAAATGTACTTTATACTTAATTAAAAATGAATAAAAAAAATATTCAATTAAAAAAAAAAGAAAAAATATTCTAACCAATCTTTGAAGTGTTAGCTACCTTTCCCTAGAAGGATTTACAAAAATTAATTTATTTACTTCAAAATAGGGTGGTTGTACACGTGTGTGGTATGGTCCTGAAACAAATATTTTGAAAATGGGGTTTTTAAACATGCCTACTAAAATATATTTTCTACCATGTGGGTATTAAAATAAATTACATATTTGAACACTAGAAGTTACGAGCACTACATTTTCTATTAGTGTATTTTTCTGAGATTCAATCTCTAAGTACCTCAAATTTTGACATCAATTGACTGAAATTTTGAAAAAAAGGAAAAAAACTTCCACTTTTTATCCAAAAGGTTGACTCAACTTCTTGTTGGCACCCCTCCATCAAATGAGAAAGCCACATCCTTAACCTCTTTAGAAGAGGGAATAGAACCCAACATTTTATTTTGATCATCTGTAATGATACTAGGGATAATACTTAGCAACTTATCTTACACAGAATCCACAAGATTGTGATCAATAAAAAAAAGATTGGAAAAGTAGTCCACTGCTTCCCATTTTATCTTCTCCTCAGTATCCAAAGTATGCTTCCTTTCTAAATTTGACTAATAATTGTGGCTTCCCTATAGATGTGACAATACTTGGTATTTCTATCACCCTCCATAAGCCAAGAAACCCAAGATCTTTGTCTCCGATAGACCTCTTCCTTAGAAACGGTATTAATGTAATTGGCCAAAGCTTCATTCTCTTGATTTTTAAGATCCCCAGAATACCCAAGCTGCTGGATAGAATCCTAGATTTTTTTTTCAACTTTGATTTAGCATATTCTTTTTGTTTGAAAATGTCACCAAAAAACTGTCTTCCATTTTTTTATTTAAAATTTTATAATACTTGATTTATTAGTAACTTTAAACATATTCATTCCATCAATATTAGTGCTCCACCATTCCAAGATACTTTTCTCCAAATCAAGGTGAAGAGTCCATATTTTTTCAAAATAAAAAGGGATATTTCTTTTGCAAGAGAGAGGTTCAACATAAAAAGAAATAGGGAAATGGTCAGAGGAAATCTTGTGAAAAGAGGACAAGTGACAAAGATACTTACCAAACCATCCATGGGAGAATAAATCTCTGTCAATTTTAACTTGGATACAAGATTTCCCCACTCTTATGTCGGACCAGGTATAGTTGATTCCCTGTAAATCAATATTAGACAAAGCTTAACTATTGATAAAATTCATTAAATCTATTCTTCTATCCATTTTAGATCCTGAACCACCAGGTTTCCTAGAATCATTTAGAGGGGTATTGAAATCCCCCATGATCATCCAAAAATCATCCAAAAATTTGGCTCTTTGGTCAACCGCCTTTATCCAAAAGTTATCTCTAGGACACTTGGTGTTGGGAGCATAAATGTTGGTGAGGAGCCCATCAAAATTATCCATGATATGATGCATTCATACTAAAACCATGTTATAATATTCAAAAATATCTTCACCTCTGATAATACTTTTTTTTCCAAAAAATTGTTGTATCTCTAGAAGCTCCCTCAGAGTTGCCGCTACTAATCCCACAATTTTGGAAAAAATTAATCTTTTCAACTCTTTCCTTACTCATCTTGGTTTTTTAGACCAAAAGAATGTTTAGTTTATGATTCCTGATCAAATTCCTAAGAACATCCTATTTATTGGAGGGGATTCATTCCCCTTATATTCCATGACATGATCTTTATTTTACATTGGGAGTGAAAACCTCAAGGATGTTCCTCTATTTTTCATCTGCCACATCTGTCCAACTATTATTTTCTCTTCTTTTCTGCTTAGTTGATCTTGCTTTAGATTCATTTATTCCCACATTTGCCTTCTTACTTCTAGTTTTGACACCTTCCAAACCAGTCAAGAAGGAAGGACCTTCACCCCCTCCTTTATTGTTCTTCTTTTTGCTTGTTACTATCTTTATTTCTTTCTCATCATCCATTTAAGAGTTTAAAAAATGAGATTCTTCTCTTCCATAAAATATCACCAGAGTATCTAGAACTAAGGAAATATCAATCATTATTTCGTTGTCTTTGAGAGAATCCAAATGAAAAATACTATCAAGCATTTTATAATCTTGGGAAACAAAACATGAGAGGTGAGGTCCATCTTCTAGCTTCCCTCAGAAGTTTTTCAAGTTAACAATCTTATTGCTTAAAACATGGGTTTTTTCATTCCCTTTTTAAATATGATCCTTTGCTATGACTTCCAGCCCCTGAAAAGGGGAAGGAATCGACCCATTACTCATTCCTCCCGAGAATTCACTCTCATTAAATTATCATTGGCCATCATCTCATGAGGTTTTTTAGACATTTAACCCTAAGGCTGATCAAGAATACTCTCAACAATAGTATTCTCCTCATTAGGGGAGATCATCTCTTCATTGTTCTCCATAGCTTCCTTATTATCACTACTCTCCCTTGGTTCCAAAGCACCTTCACCTTCCATTCTTTTCTATTTCCTTTAATATTACATATGTCCTTCTCTTTCCCCTTTTTAAACAAATAATTTTTAGCCTAGTGATCCAATTCATTATAGGTGAAGCAAACAAAGACAAAGGACTCAAATTCCAAAGGTTGTTTCCTTTTCCCCAATCTTGAAATTATGTCAATAAAAAGGGGTAAATTAGTGGATTTACTAACATTAATAAATAACCTTGCATTTACCATCCTGGATTTGGAAGCAGTAGCCAAGTCTATGGCAATAAGCTCTCCCATAGCACTCCTGATACCCTTAAACACCCCCTCATTCAAAAATTCTAGAGGGAGACTTGGAAGTTTCACCCAAACTAGATCATATTCCATAAAGGATCCATTCAAGTCAATATTAGTCCCCCATTTCTCAAATCCAAGCTCAATTTTCCAAACATCCAAGGGCCACAATAAAGGGCTTTCATCATGTCCTCCCCGTTGGTGAAAGAATAGGATAAATCCCCTTTACCAATTGCAACAATATCAACCTGATCCTTAAGGAACCACCTTTGACTTAGATATTTGTGCACCACATCAATATTTGGAACTGGTCCAGCAAATTTCCAACTAGCACTAGCTCCTTAGACGCTTTGGAATATCCAAAACCAGATTAGGAACAAATATGTTGAACTCACCTTTGTAAGGATTTGATGCCTTACCTTCACTCAGGGAATATGATGCCTTACCTTCACTCAATTTTCCAGCTACCCTCAAACCCGCTACCGCATCTACATCCTACCTATCAATAACAATCTACACTATATTACCCCTTGGTTCGCCTCCCCCCTCATTGTTCAAACTCAATCTCCTACCTCCCTTGTTGAAACACACTCTCTCGCTCATCATTGTGACTCTAGTAAGATCTGCAATAGTTATAGTGATAGTAGTAGAGATATACTCAACATGAACTACATGCGGTAGCTATTTTTTGGATTTTTTATTGAACTTTTAAGTTTCAAGTGTCTTGGCTCTTTGGGTTGTAAATACTTGAAGACAGGTTGTAATGTGTTGACTTGTGTTTTCTAGGATTAGATTCCTTTCCCTACTAGCTCAATCAAAAACTATTAAAGATAATTTATCTTTATCAAAATTTCCATTTACACGGAAATCTAAATATCTATTAACTTCATGATAGTAATAACATTGGGGAAACATTACATTAAAATCTAACTGAATTTCTAAGAAAGAATGGGTGCCTTTTTGTTGTTGAGATAACAATTTGGAAAATGATTTGACTTTCAAGCTTAAGATGCAAATCTGTTGTACTAATGTTGAGCCTTTTTTCCAATTATCATATTTTTTTTTATGAAATTTCACTTTCTCTCTGCCAACCTTGAATATATTTTCCTCTTTAAATGGTTCACAAGAAATATTATACATAAAGACAAACATAAAAATTGGTGAAGAATAATTCAAAATTAGCTAAATGATAAAGATCTAGCTTTGTATATGTATATGATTTAATAATATAAATATATTTAAAATGAGTTTTTTAATAGTAGAGCACCTCCATTATCAATAACCATATTATAAATTTTTTAATTATAATAGTAATAAACATCCTTGATGCTCTTATCATGGTGCATAACTAAATCAGTTTCAAATATAAAAGATGAAGTGGAGCATTTATTTTGGATGGTGTGTTTTTCTAAATTAAAAATATCATGTAGTTCATAAGTTATTTTTTGAAAGTCTAGAAATAATTTGAGAAGTGCTTTTTGTTTAATTAAATAAAACCAAACTCTAAAATTAATGTGGTGGTAAGCATATTGAAAAGAACCTACCAATGTTCCTTAAAAATTTTAAAAATTACAAGTGTACAATACCTTTACAAATAGAGAATACCATTAAAGAAATATAGGAACTCTCATCAAACCAAAAGAATGAAATCAAATCCAATAACTCATACCAAACCAAAATGCAAACAAAGCCACACATTCTAATTCACAATACTCCATGCAATATATTAAACCAATGAAATATTATTATGAGAACGAGAATAGAAATTTAATCAAACAAGGAAAACTTAGCTTAACTTGTTAGAATATGTGTCCTAGTGTGTAATGGTAGTGTGAGAAGGTTCATAAGGATTTTCTTATGGATTAGAAGCACTTCAATTGTATTACGACTAGCCTTTTATTGAGCATCTAAGACTATCAATTGGTAAAACACCATAGTTGATATATTGCAACTGAGTCTAAAGTAGCCTTCTTTGGTCTTTCGTATATATTTGAGATAATAAACTTGTGCATTGAACTTATTTATTTGTTTATATAACTGTTTACTTCAGGAAAATCAAATTTACTTGTCTTCTCATTCTCTAGTAGTCTAGAAAATTAGATTTTTGTTTTGTATTTTATATTAACTGTCTTTTTAGATCACTCTATAATAATCTAATTGTATTCAAATAGTTGTTAAACACAAGAAATTTAATAATTTTGTCCCTAAATCTTATCTGTTTACTTGTTGTGTAGTGGAAGTTAAGTGTCTTTTTGTATTTATAGAGAGAGAAGGCTATTATACTCTATTAAAAAAAATTAATAAAGTTTTCTCTTATGTTATAGCACACTCTATATTTTCTCTAGGCGATTTGCTCTATTTTATTGTGTAAGATTAATCCCATGTTTTCTTACAAATTTAATGCTCTATTTTAAGGATTAATTTTGTATTTATAGTCTTTTCTTTTATTATAACGCCATTTTCTAGTATCGGATATTGGTTTATTTTCTTTGTGTTAAAATTTTGATTACCACAATTGGCTTCTTGTAGTGCTTCAATTTCATATATGCAGGCTCCTTTACTTACTGGAAAAAACTATGAATATCACATATTAGCCATGCAGGCCCTATTTAGATAATAGGATGTATGGAAAATAGTTGAGAATTGGGTATAGAGAACTCTTAGATGTAGTAGTATACAAAACACTCAAACAAGATGAGAAAGGCACTTTGAATCAATAGAGGAGAAAAGATGGTAAATCCCTCTTCTACATTCTCCAAGTAATGCATGAGAGTATACTACTAAGAGTAGCATAAAAAAAGAAAGAAATGGAGGTATGAGACACTATTTTTGGGGCTTAACAAGGTATGAACAAAAAAATTACAATTTCTTAGAATGAACTTTGAGAATTTTTCAATGAAAGAGTTAGATTCTTTAGAATATTTTATCATTCTTGTTGTTTCTTTGGTGAATAAAATTAAATCCCATGGAGAGGTTGTATAAGATAGGATGGTTGTTGAAAATTTTCTTAGAAGCTTCCCTCCAAAATTTAATCATCTATTTGTGGCCTTAATGGAAACAAAATAATTGAGGCAATCTAGTGTTGATGATTAGCATGGCTCTCTAATAAGTCACAAGTATAGATTGAATATGTCACACACCTCTTTGTAAAATACACTTTTTTCATATTATTTTATAAGTTTTCAAAGAGGAAAGCATAATTTCAATCGTAGAAGGAGCTCTAGTAGAAGATGATTCAACATAAGTCTTTCAAATATTGTTGAAAGTGTTCAAGCTCAAAATTATAGCCACTCAAGTTGTCACAGACTTGACAAATCAAATTTTCAATGTTATTACTATAATAAATTAGGGAATTATGAAAATAAGTGTAAGAAGAAACAAAATGAATATAGTATACAACAAAAAATTAGGGTCCAAATCATTTTGGAAGTACATTAACAAGTGTTATGTTTATTGCATGCACTGGGATTGATGAAGAAATTACTAAAACTCCCAAATTGAGTGCAATATTATCCAAAAATTCCCATGTGGCATGTAATACCTAGATTTTGGTTTTAGTAATCATATGACAAGAAATATAGTTTAGTTATCACGCTTGGATGAATTAGCTCAAACTAATGTTACACTTGGTAACAATAACAAGGTCACTATTTTGGGTAAAGCTACAATTAATATTGTAACTAAAAAGTGGGAGAAGAAATTTATGCCTAATGTGTATTATATTGTTGATCTAAAACACAACTAAAGAAGTATTGACTAGTTGGTACAAAAAGGCCATAGAGTGTGCATGGAAAAATATGAGTGTGTTATTTTGGGCATGTTTCCATGAAACCAACTCCTTGCCAAAGCACAAATGACTAACAATCAAATGTTTCCCTTCAGGATAAGGACGAAGATGAAAGGAAAAACAGCCCAAGTTGTTCATGAGACAAATATTGTACATTTTATAGATACCTTTAAGGTAGAAATTATAAAGTCCTAAGAAGTGAAAAAAATTCTCTATATTTAATAAATCTTGAGGTGAGCCAATTTAGCTCTAATGAAGAATAAGTTAGTGGTGGATAAAATCAAACAAAATTAATGTTATTTGTAAATGAGGAAACTTGGTTGTGGAATTTTAGGTTTGTACATTTTAAATTTGGAGTGCTAAAGCTACTACATATGAAGAACATGGTGAAAGGTTTGCCTCTAATTGAGAAACTAGAAAGAGTTTGTGAAGAATGTATATTTGGAAAATAACATAGAAAGTATTTTTTGATTGGAAAATTAACAAAATAAAAAACACCACTTGATATTTTTCATTTAGAGTTGTATTTATTCTCTTACTTTTATTAATGACTTTACAAGAAAAACTTCCATTTGTTTATTTTAAAAACAAGTCTGATGCATTTGCTTATTTTTTTATAGTTCAAGGCACATGTGGAGAAGTTAAGCATCTTCCCAATATGACTTTCTTAATTTTGTAAGGTTATTCAATAATAAAATTCTTATATTTTGTCCAAGCGATGATTATTTTTATGGAGATCACATTGACTTATGCATTCTCTTACTTAGATGTCCTGTATTTCTGATTATTCTCCTTCTATACATAGAGCCTTGATTTTAGAGAGATTTATATTTCTCACATTCAACTTGAGGATCAATTTTTCCTCTTAAACATTCTTATTTTGGGTTTTCTTATCATGTAGATACGTATCCTATTGTTGTATCTTCACATTCTATTTTTGCGATTCTCTTATAATTTCATCAAATTTTGCAAGTTGCTCCAATCTTTCTTCCATGGAATCTAGTAATTGTAAGTCTTCATTAATTATAAATTTGTGAACTAGTAATAATTTATCCAATGGTAATATGGCCTTAGTTCCATAGATTAGTTTGAATGGGGATTTACCAATGGATTTTTTAATGGTAAATTGATCTACCCGTAGTGCTAGATTCAGTCTTGATTCCCAACTTCTTGTATTATTATCCAATATCCTCATAATTTTCAGAATTTTTTTAATACTAGATTATGTCTAGCCATTTCCCTGAGGATGATATGGTGAAGAATAAGAGATTATAATACCATAATCTTCATAAAATGTTTAAAATCCTTCATATTTGAAACACATGTCATTATCTATGATTAATATAAATCGGACTTCGCACCTAGTCATATAATATTTTCCATTATAAATTTGATTGCTACTTTACTAGTATCTTTCTTGGTAGGAATTGCTTCTACCCATTTACTAAAGTATTCTGTTGCTACTGATATCCATCAGTGTCCTATGCTTTAACTATCTATTATCTTCCCTATAAAGTACAATTCCCATTTTTAAATAGGTGTTTCCACCTGCACGGGCCTTAATGGAAGAACTCCTTGGTATTTAAGTTTCCCTAAAAATTTCTAACAAGCATCACACCTTCTTATATAACTATGAGTGTTATTAAATATACAAGTCCAGTAGTATCCTAACCTAGGTATCTTGTGAGAAGTGGTATTCACTACGAAATATAAACCACATACACTAGAGTACATTTCTTCTAAGACCCTTTCAAATTTCCACATGTCTAAACATAACAACAACATTTTATCTCAATTTTTCCAATACAAGTCTCCTTAAAATATCACATATTTTGATGCCTATAGTTTCAAAGAAATTTTCTAATTATCATCAAATTATTATAAATATTCCATGTGTTTCAAGTAATACATTATATTAGTGTACCAAGAAGTTTCTCCATTAACAAAAACAATATTCTCCCTCCCAATATCATTTACTTGAATAGTTTCCAAGCTTGATTCAACCATTAAATTTTCCAATCCCTACCCTCTAACAAGCTTAGTTATTTGAATATCGATATTAAATTCTTGGATTTCGTTTAGCCATTGACATCTACCACCTTTAATTTATGTTTTCTTAAATATATCCTTTAGTGCTATATTTGGAACATAGGCTACTATCTTTGCTTGAGCCAATTATGGTCTAAAATTATTTAATACCTTAACTGAGGAAAATCCTTGTTTTTCATTGATATCATACCTCACTTTCACAACTTAAAGTGATTTATTTAAGAAAGATATGGTTTGTTCATATCACACCTCATTATTTTGTATCATGAAAACAACTATGGTATGAAAAGAAACAAAATAGAAGATCTGAATTTTTTTGTGAAATCTAGAGATTTCAACATTGGTACTTCCTTGATGGCACTTTTGATGGATACAAAAGAATCTAAGGCTTCAATTTTCCAATCTATTTTAGCTCCTTTCTTTAGCATCTTAGATATTGGCTTCACTATCTCTACAAAATTAGATATAAACCTCTTGGAAAAAAAATCTCCAAAGAAATACTTGATTGACTTCACTATTTTGGGGATGAGGATTTTATCAATGGCTACAACTCTTTTTATAGAAACACTCAAGGTGTGCTTGCACAAACCTATTTAGGACACTTCATGTTCCTAGACCTCACAAGATCCTACTCTTTGTCTCTCTTCTAGGATCTTTCAAGCCCTTTCTTAGATATCCTAGTACTTCTCCAACACCACTCTATGATTTGGCCACTTTTGTGCTTCACCTTGGGGTATCTCTCAACAAACTGCTCTTCAATCCCTTACTCCTTCTTGGAAGTTTCCAAGTGCATTTTCAACTCCTCTTCAATCACAAATGTTACAGGGGGTGTATTCCATGTTTGTGAGGCTTCTTTAACTCCATATTATCCCATTTTAATAGGGCATCAAATCTTTTTTGAACTATCTCAAGAGCTTAGATGAATTTGGTCTTTTACGCCTAATAGGTCAACTAGCCCTAATCAGCCAGTTTCTCACTTCTTTCACAATTTTTGCAAATAACCCCAAATTTTTTTTTGATATTCTGACACCCTTTTCAAAGACACTAAATATTTTGGTTTTCTTAGGGTTCTAGGGTCTTTGTACAGTGGGTTCCTAGAATTCAAGCCTAATAAGGGCTAATTTGGCTATTTTTGTGCAGTCTGATGATTTCTACTTAGAAATATATCTTATTGGATTGGTTAATGCCTAATCTTTCTAGGAGGTATTTGTATGACCTCTTTTCTTAAGAAACCACACTTAGTTCCATTCTCCCAATATTTCCCCTGCAATCAAACACATTTAGATCACTGTCATGCACCTAACCGGACACATTGGACTCGCATAGGGCATGACACAAAAATTAGCTAACGTGCTTTGATGATCTCCTTCTTCCATATGTATACTCTATAATGTCTTCCCTTACATATCCCTCTAAGCTGTGATGAATTTCACAGTGGAGATCTATGGGGGAGCCATTTTCCCTAAAACTGTCTAAACAACAACAATAAACTGTGAATTAACAAAACATTTCTACAAACTATACAAATGATCACCTATAAACTTAAAACCATGAAAAAATTCTCCGAAACTAACCAAAATACACTAATATAACACAAATTTACAAGATTCAATCCATACTAGAACATTAACAATCCAAAGTAATCGACTGTATGCAAAAACCAGTAAACTGAGCTTCTTAGCCAATTCAAAATCTTACATTACTTCCTCTATGTTTGGGAAATGGGCCTCCTCGTGGCTTAATATAATTTTACCATTTTTTTAGGTATTTACCATACTACCCATCCACAACTTCAAAGTGAATCCAATATTTTAAAATGTTGTCATGCAACTTTGCAAAGTTGTAAATGTTGTCATGACAACATTTTGACAACTTTAACATCTTTGTCTAAAACCTATCCTAATGACCTCCAATCAACATGAAATGCTGTAAAAAAATCCTATAGGAATTTATAGGCACAATTCTAACCTTTCCTAATCCTTGAAGGCTTTTGGACCCAATTTCCCACTTTTAGGCTAAACTAGCACTAAACACTAACAAAGCATAAAACACCTAGGTTGGATTGATCGTAGTCAAATCTACCTAGGCACACACTTGCAAGACCTTCTACGGTCAAAAATAAATACTAATGACTTGGATAAGGTCAATACAAGCCACATCAAAATTTGACATTAGGGATTAGCCTAGGTGCTCCTACACCATTCTCCCCCAGATAAAAGATTTCAATCCATCCTTGGATTGACCAAGTTGGAATAAATTGCCAGCTTCTTGATCTCTATTTCCTTGATCCAAGTGGCCTTTTCATCTCCTTGGCCATGCTATTTGATCAGATTTTCATATTATGTTCTTTGTCTAGTCTTCTTGTAGTCCCTTAAGTCAATTATATTATCTTCCTTCTTAGGTTGTGTAGGGGTTACTTTCAGGTCTTCCACCTCTTGTATAACCTCAGTAAGGCTCTGGTCTGGATCTTGAGTAGGCCCCTTATAGAGGACCAGATCTGCAACATTGAAGACCAGAGACAAACCAATATCCTCAGGGAGCTCAACCTTGTATGCATTACTTCCATATTTTTCCAGAATAGTACATGGCCCTAATCTTCTCATCTACAAATTATGTGGTACTCCCTTCTACATAGTATTTCCTTGTTTAAATGGACCATAAAAACATCCCCTACTTGGAATTGGAATTTGTTCTTCCTTTCATCCACCTTTTTCTTTATCTTTGCAGTGTTCTCTATTATAGTTTTCCTCGTTGTTTCATACACTTCTTTCATGGCGTGTGCAAATTATTCTACATAACCACTATCCTTGGCTCCATCTTTTAGTTTTTTGAGCTCAAATATCCCTCTAGGGGGTAATCCATAAAAAATTTCAAAGGGACTCTTTCCAGTAGTTCTATTAACAGTATCATTATATGCAAAATTTTCCTTTCCTAAGAGTTGGTCCCAAGTTTTACCATACTATTGAGTAAGACACCTCAATAGGTTCCCTAGGATTCTATTAACCACCTAAGTTTGACCATCTATCTAAGGGTGATATGCAGACCCAAAGGATGGATTGGTTCCCAATTTTTTCCATAATATCTTCTAAAAGTGAGTCATGAATTTAGTGTCTCTATTTGAGACCATGCTCAAGGGTAGCCCATGGATTCTCACCACTTCCTTGAATAATAAGTGCAATGTGAAAAGAATCATGCACTGTCTTGCATTGGAAAAAATGTGTCATCTTACTGAATCTGTCTACTATGACATATATACTGTCAAATCCTTGTTTTCTCTTTTGAAATCTCACATTAAAATCCATTCTCAAGAATTCCCAAGGTCTACTTGGAATGGAGAGAGGTTGATAAAGGCCTACATTAGATGATATGCCTTTGGATTTCTGACACACTACTCAACATTCTACATACTTTCTAATATCCAAATTCATTTAAGGCCAAAAATAGAACCTCTGCACTAACTCTTGGGTCTTATTGACTCCAAAGTGACCACTAAGTGCACCATTATGCTTTTATTGAACCAGATTTTCCCGAATTGATCCTCGAGGGACACATAATTGAATTCTTCTAAACAAAAAATCACTTTGCATAGTATATTAAGACAATTTACAATGGAAATGAATTTTATTCTCTTTCCATACATTCTATATCTATGCAAAGTCTTCATCCTCTATATATAAATCCTTGAAACACTCAATGACCATACTCTTCAGTTGTACTTCTTGTATTGTCAGAAGTCTCCTACTAAGTGCATCAACAAATTTGTTTTGCAATCCTTTTTGATGCTTTATGTTGAAGGTGTAAGCCTGCAAGTACTCCAACCATTTCATGTTCTTGTGACTAATCTTGTCTTGTGAATTTAGAAAGCTAAGTGCTTGATTGTTTGAATACACCACAAATTCCTTTAGAAGTAGATAGTGCCTCCATTTCCTTAGTGCTTGGACTAGAGCATAAATCTCTAATTCATAGGAAAAATACTTCCTCTTTTCATCACTGGGCTTATCACTATGAAAAGCCACTGGTCTCCCTTCTTGGCTTAAAACTATCCCAATAGCAACATTGCTAGCATGACACTCAACTGTGAAAATTTTCTCAAAACTTTGTAATGTTAAGATGGGTTGAGGGAGAATCTTCTTCTTGAACAATTAAAATCCCTAGTTAGCTTTCTCATTCCATACAAACTTAGTTTTAATCCCATATTTTATGGTGTCTAGTATAGGAGCACAAATATCACTAAACTGCTTAATGAACTTCCTATGATATTGAGCTAAACTATGAAAGCTTCCCACCTTTGTTGCAGTATTGTGGGTCGGCCAGTTGATGATGGCTTCCACCTTTCTTGGATCCATCTTAAGGTCTCCATGAGACAACACAAAACCAAGATACACTAGCTCCTACTTTAGTAATTCACACTTAGCCAAATTTATCATTAGCTTTTCTTCATGCAGTCTCTTGAATACAATTTGCAGAGACCTTAAGTGTTCTTCTTTAGTCCTACTAAAGAATAGGATATCATTGAAATACACTACAAATAACTTACCAATGTAGTCCTAAGTACCTCATTCATCAACCTCATGAATGTGGATGGGGAATTTGATAGCCCAAATGGAATCACAAGTCATTCATATAAACATTTTATGGTTTTGAAGGAAATCTTCAATTCATCTCCCTCATTGATAACCACTCTTTAGGTAAATTTTTGTAAAGTATTGTACTCCTCCTAAATAGTCCATTAGGTCTTCTATCCTACGAATAAGAAACCTAAACCTAATGATGGTTTGGTTAATGGCTCTGGAATCGGTGCATAGCCTCCAAGTTCCTCCCTTTTTGGGTGCTAGGATAGTGGGTACATCACATGGTCTTATAATTTTCCTAATGAGGCGTTGGTTTAGGAGCTCTTGGATTTTCTTGGCAATTTCCTCATTTTGTTGAGGGGTCATCTTATAAGAAGCCTTGTTAGGAAGGGTAGCTACTGGGATAAAGTTAATTTTGTGACTAATGGCTCTCTTAGGAGGTAAAATTTCTGGTATTCCATCACTGACAATGTCTTTGTACTCCTTAATAAAATCTTGTACTTCTTTAGGAATCTTTGTCTTCTTGACTGTCTTTTCTACTTCTTCTTCCCTTCGATTCAAAACCAAAGCTTATGCTACTCTTTCTCCTTCTTCTATATCTTCTAGGAACTCCTTCTCACTTACCAATAGGAAAATAGGTCTTAAGGCTTTCACTTCTCCTTCTTCCAAAAGTGACTGTATTTTGAAAGTCACACAATCATTCTTGAATAAATATGCATTCTTTTCTCCATCACACATGGCTTGTCTACCAAATTATCGTGGCCTTCAAAGTAAAATGTGACATGCATCCATAGGTAGGATGTCACACAAAACGTTATCTTTATATCTACCAATTGAGAAGTCCACCCATGATTGTTCATTCATAAGGACATGTTGCCCTTTGTTTAACCATGTAACCTTTTATGGGTTACTATGTGGAATACTCTTCATCTTCAGTTTATTAACTGCCTCCTCTGACACAATGTTGTCAGTACACCCTAAGTCTATAATTACTCTACATACTTTACCCATCATTTTTTATTTCACTCGGAATAGTTCTCTTCTCTGGCTTGGCTCGTCTCTCACTAGTTCTTTGATCAGTATTCTCCTTATCTTTAGATTTTCTCCTTCCTCTAATTCTAAGGGCACCTTAGGGTGTTTGTTTCTAGCATTAGACTCTTCTTGCACAAATTTTACTCGCTTTTCACTTCCTTGAGAATTAGAGTCTTTCTCTGGACACCTATAGACATGATGTCCCATTTGATTACAGTGATAACATTTTATAGACTTTGAAAACTAGGAACCTCTATCTTGAAAATTGCCCCTTCCTCTCCAATTAGTATTTGATACTCTTCCTTTGTTGAAGCTTCCTCTACTTGAACTTTCATCTTATTGTTCAGTCAGCTTGGTCTCTCCTTGAGTCTTCAACTCTAAATTTCTACCACCATATCCACTTCTTTGCCCTATGTTATCTCTTCCTCTACCTTTGCCTCCTCTATTGCTTGAGTCTTGTTTCTTTCTCAATTTCTCTTCCACATTTATTGCAAATTAGTGACATCTCTTAACAGTGGTAGGAGTAAGAAAACTCAACTCATCTTGGATAGTCCATTTGAGACCATTAAGGTATCTAGATACCTTCACACTTTCCTCTTTTGCAATTATTTATCTCATGCATAGCTTTTGAAACTCTTCAGTGTAAGACTTTATGTTCTTTTATGTAGCTTAATTTCATAGTCAGCAGGTACATATGCTTCTATTATTATGGCTACAATAGATTTCCAAGTGGCTATGGGTTTCTTTCCTTCTTTTTCCCTCTCATCTTGGATGAATTTCCACCAAGTGAGTGCATACCCTCTAATTCTAGCCTTTTCTACCTTTACCTTTTGAGCTTCAGTTATGCCATCACATTCAAAGTGATTCTCAAGTCCTTCAATCCAGTTAAGGACTACCTCTGGTTCCGTATTTCCTCTAAAGATGGGAATTCCTTACAATGACTTTCAACTCAAGACTTTTTATTCTTTCAAGAAGGGTTATTCAGTGAGGACATGGTAAGATTTAGGTATTTCAACATCTAAGGCTATCTCCTTACTCTCCCCTTCAACTTTATCTTTAACTTCCTCAATATTTTCTTCCACTTGGTCCACCTTGTGTTCCAATTGTGCTAATCTCTCTCTGAGCAATCTATTCTCTTCTTTTTTCTCATCCACTTTCTTTGCAAGCTTTGCATTTTTCACCATTGTAGACTCCCCTATTGACTCTGATACCAATCTGATAGAAACACTCAAGGTGTGCTTGCACAAGCCTATCTAGGACACTTCATGTTCCTAGTCTTCACAAGATCCTACACTCTCTCTTATAGGATCTTTCAAGCCCTTTCCTAGCTATCCCGGGAATTCTCCAACACCACTCTATGAGTTGGTCACTTTTGGGCTTCACCTTGGGGTATCTATCAACAAAGTGCTCTTCAATCCCTTACTCCTTGGAAAACTCCAAGTGAATTTTCAACTCCTCTTCAATCACAAGTGTTTCAGGGGGTGTATTCCATGTTTGGAGGCTTCTTTAACTCCATATGATCCCATTTGAATAGGGAATCAAGTATTCTTCAAATGATCTTGAGACCTTAGGTGAATTTGGTCTTTTAGGCCTAATAGGTCAATTAGCCCTAATCAGTGAGTTTTTCTCACTTCTTTCATAATTTTACCAAATAACCCCAAAAAAAAATTGGATATTATGAAACCCTTTTCCAAGACATTAAATATTTTGGTGGTCTTAGGGGTCTAGGGCCTTCGTATAATGGATTACTAGAATTCAGGCCTAATAGGGCTAATTTGGCTATTTTTGTGCAGTCTGATGATTTCTACTTAGAAATATATCTTATTGGATTTTTCAATGCCTAATATTGCAAGGAGGTATCTATATGAACTCCTTTCTTATTAAACCACACTTGGTTCCATTCTCCCAATCTTTTTCCTGTAATAAAACACATTTAGATCACTATCATGTACTTAACTGGGCACACTAGACTCGCCTAGGGCATGACACCAAAATTAGCTAACTTTCTTTTCTGAGATCGTCCTTTGATATGTACACTGTTTAATGGCTTCCTTTCGATATCCCTATGGGCCATGATAATTTCACGATGTAGATCTATGGGGGAGCCATTTTCCCTAAAACTGTCTAAACAACACATATAAACTAAGAATTAACAAAAGATTTCTACAAACTATACAAATGATCACCTAGAAACTTAAAACCAAAAAAAATTTATTTGACACTAAAAAAAATACACTAATCCAACAAGAATTTACAAGATTCAATCCATACTAAAAAATTAATAATCCAAAGTAATCGACTGTATGCAAAAACTAGTAAAAAAATCTTCTTGGCCAATTCAAAATCTTACATTACTTCCTCTATACTTGGGAAATGGGCCTCCTCGTGGATTAATATCCTTTTCCCATTTTTTTAGGAAGTTACCATAACTACCCATCCACAACTTCGAAGGGAATCCAATATTTTAAAATGTTGTCATGCAACTTTGCAAAGTTGCAAATGTTGTCATGACAACTTTTGCATCTTTGTCAAAAACCTATCCTAATGACCTCAAATAAACATGAAATGATTTAAATACATTCTTCAGTCCTTTTTAGGCACATTTCTAACCTTTCCTAATCCTTTAAGGGTTTTGCACCCCATTTCCCACTTTTTGGCTAAACTATCACTAAACACTAACAAAGCATAAACCACCTAGGTTGGATTGATCCTAGTCAAATCCACCTTGGAACACACTTGCAAGACATTCTAAGGTAAAACCTAAACACTAATGAATTGGCTAAGGTTAGTTAAATACACATCAAAATTTGACATTAGGGATTAGCCTAGGTGCCCCTGCACCATCTTTCTAGGTCAATTCTTACTCTTTTAAGCACTATGTGTCCCAAAAAAATTTCTTCTATGATTAGGAAAGCATGGACAAGGCATACAAGAGCTCATCTAGATGACTATGAAGCCAAAATATGAAGGCCTTCAATTTTCTTAGAAAGAGGGATCTAATGTGGTGAGTGTTGTAGATTGAAATAAATCAACTCAAGGAACACAATGCATGGAGTGTTCTTATTTTTACAAGGAAGGACATAATGAGGATAAATGTTGGGATTTGAACACCCTTGTAGAATTTTTGGGTTAAAGAAATATTATGAGAAGCCATGTTAGAGTAAAGACTAGGGTGGATAATCTAAAAAATCTTGTATGCATGTTAATCATGGATGCATCGATGGATCCTATTGGAAAAAGGTGACAAAGATATTGAAAATGTTGTAGAAATATTAAAAATTGCATGTAAAAAGAGATAGTGGTGGATCAAGGTTCAAATATTTGAGTGAAGTAGTCAATGGCTACTTATTCTGATTGGCACATGAAAGTGTCAAAAGTCTTTTCTATATTAGAAATAGGAGGGGAAGACTAGGTCTTCTGAAAAAATTTGTCTATTATAGTTATTCTATTGTATTTTATTTATTTTTAAAAATAAAGAAAATGATTGAATACAAATTTCTATAATAAAATGATAATTTTAAAGATTAAATTAAAAATTAAGAATTATTTTATTACGATCATTGTCTAAAAATTTGATTCTATTTTTCCAATAACAACAATACCATTATTCTCATTTAAAAGCCACCAACTATAATTATTTAATATATTTTAGTTATATATATATATATATATATATATATATATATATATATATATATATATTTTACTGATATCATGTGACGGCAACTGATACCATATTATGAGATTATTATTAATACAAAAACACGAAGATATAGGTTTATCTTACAGAGACTTACACCTAAAACTTACTCTTGTATTGTTATAGAAAAATTATTTCAAATGAAGAAAATAACTCATGAGTCTCATTGTGTTCGTTAACCTCTATAGAATTGTTTATGTAGAAAAGGGTAATGATAATTTATAAATTTTGCAATGTTTTCTAAGTTTCTAATATTTTACAATACTTTTGACAATTATTTTGTTGGTATTTAATCAATCATTGGTTATAATAGAATGAATAAATTCCAATATAGTTCACTTGTGATTTAGAGAAAATGAAACAAATAGATCTCCGTGTAGAACTAGAACCATAATAAAACAAGAGAATTTATGATATCTTACTGTACATAAGTGATGTTAAATATGTGAACAATTAGAAGGTATCAAACATATAAAAGGAGTCCCTTAAATTTATGTCAAAGATGTTCTTAGATGATAAAGATTGTGAGATGGATTATAAAGGACATAATTTTTTTAGTCAATTTCAATTGAAGCAGGAAGAAAAATCTATGTTTCTTGAAGATAATTTATATTTACATATTGTATTACTTTCCCACTTATTCCATGAAAAGTGAATTAACATTAATATCAACTAAAATACATTTTTCTTTTTATGAAAATTTCATTGTATAAATTTCAAATTATTCATGTTGATTATGATTCATTTTTGTAAGCATTTTTTCCAAATTCTACAATACTCACATCTTTAAAAATGATTTTTTGAAGCAAGCATAAATGCTATAAAAAAATTCATGTGGCTCATAAATCCTATTAATATGACAATGTATATTTAAACAACATAATTAACATTATAATTGTTTATAATAGATCAACTATCCAAAGCGAATAGATATTTCTACTTTTCTAAAATAAATGATCATAAATTAAATAATTCAACCATCACATGTTTTATGTACATATTTTCAAAATCATGTTTTGTTTTGATTCAACCTCTTGTCAAAAATAAGTTTTAAAATAAGAAGTTAATATTTCTACTTTTGAAATAGATTTGAATATCTATATTATTTCTTTGAATTATGTAATTACGAGTGACATCATACTCATACTTTTGTATTCAAATTTTAATAGTATCAAATATTTTATGTATATATATATTGGTCTATAACATTTTTGTACTAATATTGATATGAAATAAATTACATAAGTAGAAATATTAGCACCGAGGCTTTAGAATACTATATAGCCATTATCCAGATTTCTAACCTTTACAAACTTCATGGAGAATATATCTATGATCTCCATTTATAGGGCAGTCAAATCGAGAGCTAACCAAACTTCTAACCTTAATAATCACCAATTAGCTTAGATACATAACAAAGGAAAACATGGTTAAATTTGACTTGAGACTATTTGAGCTCTCAGTCAATGACAAAAAATATCTAAAGAGAACAAAAAACCGCCTGCAGGGAGACATCATTCATCAGCATGCTGCTTCCCATGGTGCTACCCGCGTTTTTTCCAGGGCACGTCCTCAAAAATAGCTTTGTTTCGCTCCTCCTCTGTCCTGGCTAAGTCTTCAACCAGAGCTTTCAACCCCTTCCATTTGCGTCCTATCTCCTACTGTTAAGCATCTCTCTCCACAATCCCCCACCATCTGAGGAAGGGGACATGTCCATATTCAAAACCTTCCTTCAACTCTTCAAAATATTCACTGTAGTCAAATCCCACACTAGGGATGACCCATTCCAAAATTGATTCCACACTTAGTAACAAATCCACATCGAATAGGAGTTCTATGATGCACTTTACTTCTCCTTCGGGCTCTCCTAGCGGCAAGACCCATGCAATCACCAAGGATATTATGTCGACATTGGATCTACTCTTGGAAAACCTTTCCTGGTATTGGCTCCCAAGGAATTCTTGCACAGCCAGTGCCAGGGCTTCATTATTTATATTTAGCAATCCTAAGATGCACTCTCTGTTGGCTGGGCCTTCCACCGCTTTTTTTTGTTTCTTGGTTCTAACCGAGAACGTGGCTTCCATTTCTAACCACTTTTGGTAGTAACTTCTGGAATGAGATAAGAAAAGGGCTTGTTTCGAGTGGATTTAAACCACTCAAGAGCAGGAGTGAAGGAGAAGCTTTTGGTCATCTCAACTAACATATATTTCAAATCAGGCATAATTTCTTAAAATAGAGCGTTAAATGTCTTGGATCTCCCATAGGAATAAAATCCCAATCTTTATCAAGTCTCCATCATTCTGACAATAGTCCTTCTATTTACTTCAACCACCCAAAAAGAAAATGTGGCATGCCCGAGACCCATCTGCACTCTCTATCTGAAGTTGATGTGTGCAACATGCATTTGCCACATCAGGGTGAGCCACCTTCATGGATATAAAAATAATAAAGATAATTAATTATGTATAATAATTTTTCCTCTCACCCAGTATTTAAAAATTTCCCATATTTTCTTAATTCGCATACATTAGTATCTAATTAGGTAAAATATTAATGATTTAATAAGAAAAAAATAATATATATGCTCGGTATATATTTTTATCTAGGGATGTTCATCTTTTATATATGTGTACTTCCAAAAATATTCTTTAATATTTTTTAAAATTACTTTTATGCAATAGTATAATTATTTTAAGGTTTAAATGAAAGTAATAAGGATTCTATGTCATAATACATTTTTACTATGAATAAATTCACTATATAATTAAATATAGATAAATTAAATATTATTATTAATAAATCTAACCTAAATTAAATCAATGGTTGATAACAATTGTAATAAATATTTAGCTTTTTAATTTGATTCACAGGGCTACTAGATGGTGTGTTAAACTAATGTACTAAGTTTGGTGGCATAAATCATCCTTGTGTGGTTATTCTCCATGAATTAGTTATTGAAGTTATTAATTAAAAAAGGTAGAAATAGTCATCCAAAGCTTATGTTTTACATTAATCAAAGCTTGTTGTTGACTTGGACATGGTATGGTAAACTCCACAAGAGCCTTTCTAATGATTGTCTACCTAAAGGGCAATGATAATGATTTATTATTTAGAGAAATTCAAAAATAAATATGCTCACTCAACTTGCATGAGCATCCCTAAATATTATATCTCTTAATTAGTTACTTTATTAAAACTATATTTTAATGTATCATTAAATAATTATTGTTTAGATGTATGAATAATTTCTGATTCCGCTATATGACTATGATGTTACATATAAAACACTTAGGATTGGCTTCAAATTAGAAATCAAGTAGAATATTTAACATTATTTTTATATGAGCTTGATGAACATATGAACACATTGTATCTCAAATGTTTCAATGATTAAGGTTTTAATGTCGTTATATAACAATAAGAGGTTTAAAAAAATGTTAAAAGTAAAACAATAAAAAAAAAACATTATTGTTTTTTATTAGAGGAAAAATTATTTTGAAGGGACCAAAAACCCTTTAAAAATATATTTTGAGGGGCATATGGAACCCCAAACACTGAAAAAGAAACAAGTGAACAAAACAACAACAACCCATAAGAGAAACAAAAGCATAACAGGTGAGCATTCAGAGCACAAGATGCAATAGAAATAGGCAACAAGCTAACCAAATGTAGGGTTTTCCGAGGTTACATTAACCTTAATCAAGAAAAAACATGGGTTTAACTAGGTACCCAAAATTTTTAACTACATGGGTTTTAAAAAGGCTTCCATAACCTTTCCTGAATAGCCTTAAATAAATAATCATCAAAAAACTAGTTGAAACAATGAGGTTTTCACAGGATCCCTAATTCCTTGTGGGTTTTTAATTTGCTCAAAACACCATATTGTGTTATAACTTGGCTCCCAAAACCTTAAAGATAATAATGGGTTTTAGCATTGAATCTAAAACCATCATGGGGCTTTGTAAGGCTCGCCAAACCTATATTGAGGGTTTTTACTTGCCTCCCTCGACCAAAGAACACCTTCTTGAGACACAAACCATAAAAAGAAATGAAGGGTTTTTCAAGGCTCCCTCAACCTTAGAAATGAAATTTGAATAGGCACCCAGAACAATGAATCTAACAAAATTAAAATCTTTGAAACAACTACTCCAAAAAAGTACACAAATAATCCACTCCACCTCAATAGGAGTAACACCCACCTGTATAGGGAAAAAGGAGAATAAAAAAGCACAAAGGAATTGTCAACATCTTCCATACCCAAAGATCAAGCAGTCATGATTTAGGAAAACCCTTAGGACACTACTTCCCATCTCTCCCACAAGGCATATCTCCACCTACATATAAGAAGCCCCAACCACAATAGATAAAGTAGAAGAGAAGGAAAAAACAGAAGAGGACCATACCTAAACCAAAGTTACAAGAAATATCTCCACCTCCATAAGAGAGGGCTCCACCTTCATAGGAGTCCAAGAGGGATATGAAGTGGAACCACCAAAAGAAGCCTAAAAAAATATCACCAAAAAGACACTGGCTTTAGTAGAAGTCGCAAAGTACCTCCCAACAGAAAATCCCTACTCCATTAGATAAATGATGATATTACAAAAGAAGCAAGAAAAAAACCAGCCAAGAGAACCAACCAAGAAGGACCTACACCAAAAGGCCCTAGCCCACAAGATCTTCCTATGTAATCCACCAGATAGTGGGAAAAGAATAACAAAACCCATGGAAAAGAAAGGGCCAAAACAAGCCCTTCTCCAACACACAAAACCCACCACCAGTAATGGCAGACCACCAAAGGGTGTCATGGAATAGGTAGTAGAGAACCACCAACCAAGACCCCCACAATCACCAATATCAAATGTAAACTCTATAAGTCAAGAATACCACCAACGTTGAATCCACAAAGCCCTTCTCTAGATCCAATACTAAGGACAAAAACACGGTAACTATCAACCATCACTGTGCCAACTAAGCTCCTCAAAGCATGGGGTATACAACTCCCTCCGTAGGAAAATGATCTGTCAATCAGTGATCGGAAAGAACGCAACATCTTCAGAAGTAACCACCTAGAAATGAGGCCACACTAAACCCTCGATATCTATATCACCAGAAATGCAAATACCAAACCTTCCAAACACAACATTAACAAAAAAAATCATTGTCATCTTCCTCCCAAAAAACTTCCCCTACAGCTACAACAATCCCTAACATTCAAACCACCGCTCCCGCTCCTTCTCCCACCCATGTTTATATTTCATTAATTAAGTTTAATGCGCCTTATTGTTTAATTGATTATATTATACTTGTAAAGTAATATTATTTACATATCATCTTATTAAAAATATTTGATAAATAATTATTAATAATTAATTATGCATACACATATATCAAATTAAATAAATAATTATAATTATTGTTAGTTAAATTTTCCTTATACTAATTTAGTAGTGAACCACCTTTCACCCATAACTTAAATTAGTTTACTAATTAGTTGTTGTGCTTCACTCTTAATCAACTCAATTGTCTAAGAAATCAAATTTATCAATTGACTAAATAATGATCAATTCACCAATCAATGATAAATCAATAGTTGATTAATCAATTGAATAAGCTAGTCAGGCAAATTACTTAACTCTAAATCGAATCTCTAGTCTTCAAAATTGATATAATTAATATATACATTTATTTTTCACATAAGAAACATTTGTTTCATTAATTGAAAATCTCTTTTAAAACAAAAACTTTGACTTGTTTTCAATAAATCTGAAACATGTAATCATTATGTTAGTAAAAACCTATAGTGTTAAGCTTAAAAATTATATCTTTAATGGTTAGCATTGGAAATTCAATATATCTTTTACTTTGAATTCTCTTAAGAACACAAAAACTCAAAACCACAATATTCAATAGTATCGTGGTGCAACCTTGAATAAGAGACAATCGTTTTGAAACTAGGTGTTAATCATCTTATACACAGGCCACTCGTGGCTTTACCAAGAGACGAAGAATAGAATCACTAAACTGAACTGATAGATATTTAATAGAAAACCAAATTTAACGACAATAGAAAGAACAAGTCGAAAAACACCGTCTATAATTGGTGATCACAATCAACTCTAAAGATTTCTTGCAAATCAGGATCTTATAAGTGTGAAAGTAAAAAAGATTGAGAAATTCAAACAACAAAGACAAATACAGAATAACACATAAAATAAGAGGTTTATCATGGTTCAACAAATATGCCTATATCCACACTTGCAAAGAAATCTTATTATTAACTTGTTCAAATAGAATCAATTACAATAGCAATCAGCTTTATCTTTATCAAGTAGACTCTTATAGGTTATGAAGAAGTCAAATGTACAAGGAAGAAAAACACAAAAGACACCCGTTGGGCTTCATCTCCAAAAAATCTCCCACTTGAAGACCAACACTGTTGTAATAAAAAACTCCCCTCCTTCCTTCAGTTATTGTATCCGAAGAATGCCGAGATAATCTCGGCAAAATTCCAAATTCTCCCAAGTAACAACCTTTGTGAGTGCATCAGCTGGATTCGCCTTTGTATGAATCTTCTCCACATGAAGCTTGCCTTCTTCAACCAATTGGTGAATATAATGATAGCACTACTCAATGTGTTTGGAGTGACATTGTGAGGTATGATCCTTAGTCATAAACATGGTACTAATGCTGTCAAAAAACATGGCAAAATCTGTTTACTTCAAACCCAAATCTTTGAAAAAAAAATGCAACCAAACCATATCCTTGGCCCCATCGGAAAGAGTCATGTATTCAGTCTCTGCAGATGATTGAGCAAGTGAATGTTGTAATTTAGAGCCCCAACTTATCGTTGCCCCAGCAAACGTGAAAACATAACCAGAAGTGGATCTTTGTTTATCTAAGTCGCCACCAAGATCGGAATCCACAAATCCTTGCAAACATGCCTCATCCTTGCCAAAAATAAGGCAAAATCAAAGGTACCTTTTAAGTACCTTACGATCCATTTGAGAACCTCCCAATGAGGTTTACCCAGATTATTCATATATCTGCTTACTACGCCCACTACATGAGAAATGTCTGGACGAGTGGAGATCATGACGTACATAATACTACCAACTATAGAAGTATAAGGAATGTTTTGCATAAAATATTTTTCCTCTTCGGTTTTACGACACAATTCAGCTAACAATTAAAAATGAGGAGCTAAAGGAATGATAACAGAATTAGCTTCCAACATCCCAAATCTATCCAATACTTTTCCAATGTATTTTTTTTAAGATAACCAAAGTTTTCTCTTATTTCTATCCCGGATATTAATCATTCCAAGAATCCTTTTCATTGTTCCCAAATCTTTCATGGAAAATCTGCTAGCTAATTGTTTCTTAAGTTCATGAACAAGCTTCATGCTAGTGCTTGTAGCTAACATGTCATCTACATAAAGTAAAAGGATTAAAAATACACCATTAGGTAACCATTTGAAATACACACATGGATCAACTTCTGAGCGAATTGTTGCCTCCACTTTTAAACATGTAGCCATTTAAGAAAAGTGGAAGATTTAGAAGTCCTAGTATGGTCATGTCATGTTGGTCTGGTCAGTCTGATGTCTAGGTCTAAGTCTTCCCTAGGATAGGAGGTCTTTTCCGGGTTCCCCTTCCTTTTCCATCTTGTTTTGGCCGGGTGGGTTGCTATCAGAGTTTCATTCCTTTGGGTAAGTTGTAGATCCCAACCCGGCAAAGATTTGTTCTCCATTCAACAGTTAAACACAAGCTTGCGGGATTTTGGAAATTGTCTTCTCCACTGCGGGTTTCTACCTGCGAAGTTGATTTTCTGCGAAGTATGAATGACAATGATTGCAGAAGTATATTATGAAAGAAATGGCCTTGGACAGTGAAAATTGCTACCTAAAGCATAAGAATGGATCCGGGGAACAGTTAAAAGGAAATTTGGATTCAAGAAAGACTCAAAGTAGAGAATTGGAATTCAGCTTCTCCGTGGCGGAATTCTACCTGAGAAGGTAATTCTCCACAAAGACAGAAAAGAAGAGAAGTTTTCACGTGTTGCGGGTTTCGCACCTCTCGGGTGATTTTCCGCAAAGTAGAACTTTGCACTATGTGGATTTTGCACCTCCCAGGTGATTTTCCGCAAGCTTAGTTATGATGAGGTGGACCCCACAACGGTTTTTCGAAGCACTTTTTCCATTTTCCGAAGGAGAGAAATGTTTAAATATTGGCTCGGAGGGTAAAATAAAGCATTTGCGGAGAATTGAAAATTGCCTTCTCCACGGTGGAGTTCTCACTCATAAAGGGATTTTCCGCAAAGGAAAGAAATGTAGTCTTGTGTTAAGTGGAATACTATTAAGCAGAATTCTCCCTCGTGGAGAGATTTCCCGCAAATGCAAGAAGCGCACCCCGTTCCTGATTTTCCGCAAGTCCATGGAAAATGGAAAAGTAAGTGAAATAAATGAAAATGTTTTTGTTAGGGCAACGGGAATAGTGAAAAGACTTCAAGGTATCCGTTAGGGCTCTGCATTGCTGGTGTTAATGGATTTATTCATAAATTCGTTCGTGTGGCGCGAATGCTGAAAATCAACAGTTGCTCTTAGAATTCTATAAAGATGAAGGTGCAAACAGTATTTCAATTCACTGTTTCCTCTCTTGCTGTTATCCTGCCAAATTCATTTGCATCCTTAGCGCCTTTACTGTGAGCTCTATATCTTGTGTTTTTGAAAGCCCTTATTATTGCATAGCAATATGGCCGCTAGGTTCTCCGGTTTTGACGGATTGAACGACATCAAAACCACTCTGCAGAATCTAACAGATACTTCTCTGCATTTTTACAACATGCATGATCTCCAGAAAAGACTGAAAGCAGAGCCAATTCACCCCATAACAGAGAAGCTTAGGGAAAGTGGCTTGATTGAAGCGGAATGATTTCCAGTGGCCGTCCAAGCTCCAGAATTGATATACGAATGTATCAACCACTACAACCCGGACACCAGATAGATTATATTGCCGAATGACACAGTGCTTCTATCTATTGATCGTCAGACAGTGGTGAATTGCTTCCAGGTACCTGAGCGGGATGAATTCTCCAATTTAACAGTATCGCACGTGGTTTCTGAGTTTTCTACGAAGAAGATGGTGTGGAGGAGAGAAATTATGCACTCATGGTTTCAGAAGCCGCGAGGCGCTAAAGGTAAGGTGCCAAAGACTCTTTTTGGATCAGACCTTAAGCCCAAAATTATTGATATCCTGGTACTCATTCATAGAATGAGAGATGAAGTCGAAGCCCTAAATTTTATTGAGTATTATTTCTTCATAGTACAAGTAATATGCTCAGGTACACAATATGTTGATTGGGCTCAGGAGGTAAGTGAAATTCTGTCCAATGACCTCCGTGCCACAAAGTTCTACAATACATTTTACATGTCTTATTTCCTCATCTATATGTTGGCATCACTGCAAATATGGCCGGGTCTCCCGAGATTGGAAGATTTCCCAGATAATGTTAAATGCTATGAATTTTACCCCTGTTTGCAATTACATAACAGCTATGGGGATTATGTCCGAGTGAATGATGCTTTCACTATGAGAATTTGCAGGGAATCGCAGGGATGCCCTGAATGGAGATTCAGTCCAGAAGCGATGGAATCCATTAGCCAGTTTGGGAATTTCTTCATTCACTTCTCATCGTTTTCTTATTTGCGCCTTGCAGCCTTTGATGGTTTCCCCTTGAAGCTGCCAAGATATCCAAGTGATATGATTGTGCTGATTGAGATGGTGAGACAAGCAATGCACGTGAACCTGTTGAGTGCAAGCTTGAGGAAGAAAGGGTATGAATTCCCTATGAAGGTCGGGGATTTCAGCTGTGAATCCCGTTCGGATGCCAAGAACATGCTGAAAACATTCAAAACTAGATATCACCTGGAATCATATGGGGTGATCAGGCCTATGTTTGACCCCAAGGGCTATGCAAGAGATCTATTGCAGATTGGAAGCACAATCAAACACATCACTGACTTTGAAGACTATTTTGCTGACTGCAAAGATGAATTTGAAAGCCGTGACAATGCTTTTGCCAGGTTTACAGTTGAACAGGTGAAGACATATGGTATTAACCTGGATATTAAAGGAATTGAAGTTGATGGCCAGAATATGTATAGCAACACTTATCTGACCAAAATTAGAAACACCTTCATCAGTTCTAAGCATAGTGGAGAAGTCGCAGAGGACTTAGAGACAATGAAGGCTAACATCATCAAGAGGACGGGAAAATGGGTTGAATGGATAACTAAAAAGAAATGAATGAAAAATACGTCTACTCAAGCATCTCCGTCAGTAGCTGCTTCATCCTCCACTCAGGGGACAACTACAAGTGTGATTCCAGAAATTTCTCAAGGATCCGATCAGCCTGCGGGAGGAGGTGATCAACCGCCAGACAAGAGTATTCCATTGGATAAGACCTGTCAAGGCGGCTCCCGACCAGTGATTGGAACCCAAATGGAAGAGAAGAAAGCAGAAGAACTGAAATATAGTGCAGCTACTCCTAGTGCCACTCCGATCTCATCTTCTTAGGTTACTCTAGTGCCTTTGCCTCATCCTAGTCCTAGCACCCCTGTGAGTGTAACATTGTTACCCATGGACAGTTCTCCAGTGCAAGTTGTGGATTTGGGAGATGGAGAGAGTAGTAGTAGTTGTAGAAACTGATGAAAGATCAGATTCAACTCCAAGATCTAGCTGCATGAAAAAACCTGTCACAAGAAATGAAGCGAAAGAAGGAAAAAGCAAAACTCAGATTTTACTCAAAAGATGAGAGAAAAAATATTATCTGAATTAATGAAAGACAATTACAAAGTTTGACCTTATAAAGGTGAACAAAACCCTAAAAGGTAAATACTAGGTTGCCGATTATTGATTAAGAATTAATTAATAACGCACCTAAGAGAAGCTTAAGATAATAGAGTAATAATACTCTAACACCCCCCCTTAAGCTGAATGTAGGGAGAAAGCAGACCTAGCAAGACTAAGAAAGCAAGAAAAGGGTCCCGGAAACAAGGCCTGATCAGGTACCCAGTACAAGGAAATCTCTGTAAACCGGAGACAAAGGAGAAAACCCAGTGGGAAAAACCCCTCTCCAAAAAGAGATATAAGGCAAGCAAAGATAAAAGAATGACTTCAAGAGACTCTCTCAAAGCCAGTAGTACAATGCGTGCTGCTAACCCCCCCCGTGAGAGAGGGTCGAGGCTCCAAAGCCCCCCCAGAATGAAAGAACCCCTGGAGCAAAGAACAA
>MU225696.1:2648482-2685728 GCA_018584345.1 Thuja plicata
GCTTTTCAAATTTCATGCAATATTTAAGAAGAGGTGTTTGCAGAGAATTTAATGGAGAAAACCGCATAGCATGTATGGAGTATTTGAAGACATTACCTGTTAAACACGCAGCAGACAGCGTCGAACAACAAAACACGCATGCCAGCAAACCCTAGCATCTGAAAACGTGAATATCTACGGATCCGAAAATGGGATTTTCATTCCAAAAACGTGGAGTTGCCCGGACCCGACGGGAAGTTTAAATTTGCTTTATTTGACCACATAACCGTGGATTCGAAAGTCATTCCACCTCCTGAGGTGGAATTGCAAAATCCACGTTTTCAGCTAAATGGGGATTTCGAAATCCACATTCTCATTCTTGCAGAGGGCATCCAAACAGGGAATTGCACCCCATAACCGGGTTATGCCGCCCATAACCCGGTTATGGGGTGCAACCAAACAGGCCCTTATAGAATACAAAAATCCAACTGAGATGAACAGAATTGATTGATCAAATAGACTGTTGTATTGCAAGCTTCCGCCAAAAATTCCTTGCCGAAATTGGCATTAGAAAGCATGCATCTAGCCTTTTCCAAAATTGTTCTATTCAACCTCTCAGCTGCTCTATTTTCTTGAGGTGTGAATGGAACAATATTAATTCTGCCAATACCATTATCTGCACAAAAAGAGTCAAATTATGAGAAGAAAAACTCCTCTATTATCTAACTTTAGACATTTAATCTTATGTTCGATCTAATATTCAACAGAAGATTTAAAAATATTAAACTTATTAAATACTTCAGATTTCTTATGAAGCATAAATATCCATACTTTCTTTGTGTAATAATCCAAAAAAGTAAAAAAATAATTAGCTTCTCCAATAGAGCTTACCTCAATTGGTCCAAAAACATCGGAATAGAAAGTGCTCATGGTCTATCCTTCTTCTCATGTCCAGATTTTAGAAAACTTACCCTCTTTTACTTTCCATAACTTAGACAATGATTGCAGAATGGTAAATCAATGGATTTTAGACCCAATAGTTGTTCCCGGTTATGGATAATGTCAAGGCCCTTCTTTCTCATGTGATCGAGCCTTTGATACCAAACCTCTAAATTCATATCCTCAACTGTCATGGCAGCTCCCACTTCACCAATTGTTTCTACTATGTAGAGACTACCAACTTTATCCCATTTTGCAATAACCATGGAACCTTTTGTCACTTTCAATGCATCTGTTAGAGAGGTAAGAAAACCTTGAGAGTAGAGCTGACTCACTGAAATTAGATTTCTTTTCAATTGAGGAACATGACGAACATATTTAAGCATCCATTTAACACCTCCTTCTAAACACAAAAAATCCCCTTTTCAAATAATTTCACAAGCTTTATTATCCCCTAAATAAACTTTGCCAAATTTACCTTCTTAGTAATTTGTGAAGAGGTCTGTGCATGAGGAGGCATGAAACGATGCTCCGGACTCTAATACCCATGAATTTGAAGTAGTATCACTTGTGGAAAATATTAAGGCACCATCTGCACAATCATAAGTTGTGTTTTCTTCGTTATCCCAAACTTTCTCTTGAGCCTTTTTGTAATCTCTACAATCTTTCTTTACATGACCAGCTTTACCACAAAACCAACAATCGCCATTACGCCCTCTTGACTTTGATCTATGTGCATATTTTGATCTCCTATGTTGATTATTTCTGCCCCTATTTGGGCTTCTTCCTCTATTCTTGGTACTTACTATCGTGAAGGCTTCTCCGGATGGAGATTTATCATTCTTCCTTATCATGTCCTCGGAGAGAAGACTGGCTAAAACTTCATCCAATACCAAATTTTTAGAGCTTGTCGAAGTTGTATTGCTTGTGGTTGTAACGACACCCTCCCAGCTATTAGGTAAGGAGCATAAAAGAATAACAACTTTTCTTTTATCATCTTGTTTCATGCCAAGTGAATTTGCTTAGCTGATTAATATGTTGAATTAATATAGGTGGTTTGTAATGGTTCCACTTTCCCTCATTTTGAGCTTATACAATTTATTCATAATGAAGACTTTGTTAGCAGTTGAAGCCATCACATATGTGATGGCTAATTTTTCCCATACCTCCTTGGTGGTTGGCAAATTTATGACATTAAACAAGACATTGTCGGACAACGAAAGAAAGATTGAGGCTCTTTCCTTTTTGTCCAAGATTTCCCAGTTTTCATCTTCCAACAAAGCTGGCTTCTTTGTTTTCCCTTCTAAATCCAGCGAGAGATCTTTCTTGATAAGTAACGATTCCATCTATACTTTCCATAGGATGAAATTTTTGCCTTCGAAATTCTGCACTTTTGATTCCTCCATTTCTTTCAAAGTTTATCCCCAATTTCCAAATCGTTGGAAAAACCTTCTCTGGTACTAATTGTGAAAGTCAAAAAGAATGAAAAATTAAAACAGCAAAGACAAATATAGAATAACACATAAACCTAGAGATTTATCGTGGTTAACCAAATATGCCTACATCCACACTTGCAGAGATATATTATTATTAACTTCTTTGAATAGAATCAATTGTACAACAACAATCAGCTTTATGTTTATCAAGTAGACTCTTATAAGATATGAAGAAGTCGAATAGACAAGGGAAAAAAAGATGAAAGACACCCATTGGACTTCACCTCCCAACAAAAAGGAGATAAAATAAAATTTTCAAAAAGGAAAAGAAATGCCATGGAGCGAATTTCTTTTGCTTGATAGCTATTTCTGATCCATTAAGAAGTACAAATTTGTTGGGAGAAACCGTGTGAATGGGAAACGTATTTGACCAAAATAATGAAAAACTAAAAGAAGAATTCAAACAAAAAATTTGAAATTTTATGCGTGGATGAAAATCTATATTGTTGAAGTTGATTTGAAAATTAAAGACTGTTTGGACGTCAATAGTCAGCTTTGACTTAGGAGACAATTCATGCATTAGTACCCAAACTCAATTCGACTTATCACTTCCCTCTATACAGATTTTTCAAATTTCAATTTCACGAGCTTTCTCCTTTAAATTAAGTCTTAAAACATTATTCAAAATATCATCTAGACTTGTTTCATTCCGTGGTTAAAATTATCATCTAGACTTGTTTATGTTCGTGGGTTGGGGTTAAAACTTCATATAGCATTTATTTTCTTTGAGTTAGTGTTTGGATATGGTCAAAGGTAATTTACACTTGTTTTTGTTCGTCGATTCGGGGTTCAAACTTGATATAGTATTTCTTTTATTTGAGTTAGTGTTTGGATTGGTCAAAGGTGTATTTTTGGTGTTTGGACAAATATTTTGTATTGTTTGGTAGGCAAAATGAACAATAAAGTGGGTGAAGTGATTGACTTTTGCGGGTTGATCTAATTATTTTTAGGGATATTATATATCATTTAATAGGGAAAAAGATTCAGTAGTTTACCTTGTTTCAATAGTTGTGATAGAATTTGTTGGTTTAACATCTAATATTTTTTATAATATTGTACTATTGATTGTGACTTTAAAATTGTTATTTATGATAATGTCTACTCATAATTCAATAAAATGTATTCCTTGGATCTAAAAAGAAAGAAATTGTGTGATGACACATCAATGCACCAATAAAAGATGACTTATTGTGCAAATATTGATCTCACTTTTTTTTTGGCATTTTTAACACCTTGTGAAAAAACATGTTGATGTGGTGTCATATTTGATTATGTAGTCCTAAAACCTTAGCTATAAATAGGGTGCTTGACAAGTAATTTACTGCAAAAAATTGGGAGTGATTTGAAATTTCCATATGAATTTTGATAACTACAAAGTTTGGGAGCTCAACTACTAAATTCTCTCTCATAGATTAAATTGAATTTTAATTGTACAATGAGTAAAATCCTCAAATTTTGGTCACTCAAAAAGAAGAAATTGTACACCTATTTGTTTGAAGTGATTGAGGAAAGCTAGTTTGTGGTAAATGGAAGAAGTTCAAAAATAAGTCAAATAATGAAGCTAAAGTTTAGGTCCAGCTCTTTACCTTTTCAATTTTGTAAACATTATAGAATACATATCATTCATATTAAAAGAGATTTAATAGTAACTATCAATGTATGATGGAAAAGGAATAAGCAAATTTATAAATCAAAAATAATTTTAAAACTCTAGAGTCGATTCTTAATAAAATTCAAGACTATAGCATACATATGTCTCGAGAACAAAATTTTCAAAATGTCTAAGAGATCTAAGTTAAAAGAAAAAATCACGCTCAAAAATAAAAAATTTAATATATTCAAGAGGTTTAAGTTTAATATAAAATAATTTATTGTCTAAAATAAATTTTAAAATAAGAAGTGTTATTTTTTCTAATTTCAAAATAGATTTGAATATATATTTTCTTTGTTTGAATTATAGTTACGAATAATATCATACTCATACTTTTGAGTTCTAAATATTTAATAGTATTAAATATTTTATGTATAACATTTTTAATATTAAGATAATTAATTTATGTCTAATCAAATTTGATTCACCTATTGTTTTAAAATTTACTTTTGTTAATTCACATACATTAGTAAAGTAACGATTTAATAAGAAAAAAAATATTTTATAGGGAAGTTGTATATTTTTATCTAAGAATGTTCATCTTTTATATATTTGCACTTTTTTTTATGAATAGGCCTGTTCAATTAAAGTTTATTATAAAATACACTATTCACAAAACAAAAGTTGGGGGAAATGAAATCACCCCACGAGTTTCAGAGGGGCCTAGCACGAATACCAAAAGAAATTAAAAAACACAAGGGTAGATGTCACGACTCGACTTTTGAGACTCGTTAATTTCAGACTTATCTTGCGACTTTTAACTCTAGTTGACCTAGTCGCTATGATTCGACTACGTCGTTTTGTTATGTTCTAGTGTAGACTTACTTGTTGATGCTTTGTTTAATGATAATGGTGACTTTTAAGTAAGTTATGATGGTGATTATGATGTTACGTTATGATGCAAAAAGATGCTTAATTTTTTTTTTTACTATTATTATATAGCATAAAAGTGGGATTATGATGTAATTGTAATAAATGTGTTGATTTATGGATTATAGCGTTTAAAGGAAATATTTTGAAATTTTTGATTAATGATTAATCACATACTAATATAATGTTTTGGTTTCGAGTGTGTCTGTGTGAATGCAGGATGAAGGCGGGAGTGTGGTTGAGGTAGGGGAGGTTAGCCATCAGCTCTGGTGGGTACGGATGGTCTGGGTCTGCACACACCACTTACAAGTGCTATGTTTGGCTAAATAATTTGAGTCTTTTATTTCTCCTTATCTCATAACACACGTCTTCTTTTGATTCCATTACTTCTTGTAAATTAAAACTCTAAATGACTCATTGGTAAAGCATGACAATATGGATTAAAAAGGTAGGATGATATTATACATTATGCACAAGGAAGTATGCTCTGACGGAACCAATTTTGAAATTGTCTTCTTCCCGCTTAGCGTAATTTTAGAAAAAACTAATTATTAAATGAAACAGTTGGAAATAGGGAGCGGGGAGAGGGGGAAATGGCTAATAAAAGAAGCCATACTCCTCATTTTCGGGGGCGCTCTCTCTCTCTAGATTTCTTTCCCATGTTTTTTCAGATATTGGGAACCATACATGAAGGAGGGGAAGGGAAGTGCAGTACTAGCCAGCAGGGAGGTGCGGAAAGAGCTCATTTCGTTGGATACGGGGAGACGCTGGAGTTAGGTGGTGACAGAGTGCAGTTGATATCTCAGTTTATCCGATTCAACATATATACAGGTTCCTTTCTTTTAAAAATCTGTTGGAAGATTTGGAAATTGCATATTCTTTTATAGCTTTAGCATCAGTAGTTTCAGCTTAGAAATGAACATGGATAACCGAATGAGTAGCTTAAATCCAGCTGAAACTTAACGGCTGTATAGGTTCGGCTGTGTTTTGTTTTTTTTCCTCTCCCTTATTTCACGCCTTGTTACGCAGTCAACTTGGCAAGACCGCACTACCTCCTGCCGCGTTTTGTTTCTACTCCACTCATTCCGGTTTTAGCTTAATTATGATGTCTTTCTGAAAGATATGATTTTGTTTTATTACCAAGTGAGCCCGCACTGCCTTATCACCACTTTTTTACTGTGTTCTTGTAATACCTATGTTCCTCTTTGACGGAGTGTAGACGTGCTCTGTCTCATGTTTATGTAAAACTAGTAAGGACTGCCATAAGGTGCTGTGTTTCCAGCTATCGACTCACCTTCCAAAAGCTTATAGCACAACGTTATATTGCTTCTTTGATGCTTGGTAGTCCGTTTTTCTTTAAAATAGTTTGTCTATTTTTTTTAAAACTTGGTATGTTCTTATGTTTCCAGTGTGATTGTAGAGGATAATGTTAGTTTACTCTTCTCAAGGCCTGCACGGGTGCGCATAAGCTGGGTATTCAGTAGTTACACTGGATTCTGGACTACACTCTCAATTTTTTTTTCTTCGTTCTGTAAATGAATGAAAACATAAAGAAAAATCTTAACATTTTAAAATGAAGCTCCCTTGTAAATTCTAACACCATGCGCGGTTCTGTTTTTTTTTTTTTTTTAGAATTGTTATGACTACATCAACGCCATTTCTATTGAACTGTAAACCTTCTGCCTTATTTTTCACCACCTCAAAATCTGTCTTCCAATGATATATGCTGCTCTTTTGGGCTGTTAGCATGAGTTATGTAATCCATCATTGTTTTAGCAGGCACAACTTTAAGTTTAATCCTGTCTCAATTGTTTTCCGAACTAAGGCACTGCTGTAATCCACCTTGATGTATGGATATGGGTTCCATTTTTTTTTCTGTAGCAGACATTGGTCAGAAATCAAACGCGTAGGGAGGTATACTCATACATGAAACAGTTTCTTGATTTATTGCTTGGTTGATTGGTGTGTAGATTTCAAAAATATTAATGTTTAATCATGTTTGACGTGTTGGAAATCCACTATGTAAATCGTAAACCATATATTTTGGAAACACCGTAGAATTTATGATTTGTCTATATAATCATTCCATACTGTGTATTTAGTTTTGAAACCTTGTTTAAGTATACTATGTTGTGTAATTAATTTTTCATATGTTTGTATAACAATACATTGCTGCATATTTAAGATTCTTTTTGGGTGAGCTGTGAGCAGCCTACTGCCTGAAATCCTTGCATTTTAAACTCTGAATGAGGATAGTTGAGTAAGACTGGCTGAGAATTACTGTTAATTATGACAGTGTAATTATGTAGTAAAATCTTAATTTAGGATACTTTTACTTTCCATGATAGTTGTGTATTGATGTGTATGTTTTTATGGGAGGGTGTTGAATGTGGGAAACCAGAGGATGGTAGAAATGATTGCAAACATCTGCCTACCAATAGAAACTTAGCGTAACTTGCTTTGGCCAAAGCGTAATTGCATATGTTTTTCTTTATATGCTAGTTATTTGATCCATCCCTCTGCCACATCCATTTTAGATCTACTGTAGACATATGTGTTAGTAGTATGTTCAAGGCTACACTAGATCCATCCGATCCTTCAGCGCCTGTTGCTAGGCTTCTCGAGCAAGGGTCGGCGTGTTCTTCATGTTAGGAAGAACCCCAGGGGAGCTAACCACTCCGTGGTTGGGCGGATAAAAGCGCCTGAGCCACACTCCCATCTCATGATAGCAGATTGACGCGTGTTAGATGGCTAAGGAGACACGGCACACAGTTGGACCGAGGTCCAAGGTATAATCTTTGTATTTCCATTTACCATTTTTGTTCTTAATATCCTTGATGTATCCATGTACTGAAATGGGTTGATGTCTGGCGTGCAAGTCAACATCCATATCACGGTGTAATATCACTTAATGTATTTGTTTATTCTTATGTTTATGTGTGATTGAAGGTTCGACATGTTGGTTGACCTCTCCTTATTGTAATCGATATATCTTTTATGGTCATGTGATGATCTAGTTATGTAACTGTTATGTTTAGTTGAAATGGATGGTTACTCTTGTATTCATAGTATATTATCAACGTGTAGGTCGTAAACATGTAATAATTTCTTTCCTTTATGAATAATTGATGGTTAATTCATCTACGTGCATTTGCGACCATGTTATCTTTCGACTTTCCACAATTTATGTTAATTTGTGATGTGGCATTTTGTGGGAAAATGTGGTCTTTACAGTAGAGCCTAGAAACTGGGATTGCATTAAGTAGCTAAAGCAGTACCAGCAGAGGGGGGAGGATCAGGGTCATCCCTTTTACCCCATACATCAGAGGGGTTTGGATTAGGGTTTGAGAGGAACCAAGAATCTTAAACTTTTTCTTCCTCTGCATCTTTCCTGGTTGTAGAAAAGGCTAAATCCAGCCATGGGAGCCACTTGGAAGAAGTGGCCCATCTAGAATAATCGCTAACATATGGCCAACCAAGCCACTCAAATTGGCGGGAGTGGTATTACCAGTCGACCAATCCTAGGTTGAACCACTACGGGGTGGAGAAGCTGAGCAACACCTCCAAAAATATCTTCCTCCACTAAAGGGATGGTGAGGGGCCTGGGAACGTAGTGTCTAAGAGAAAAGAGAAGAGGAACTATGGGAACACTGATGCCTAGGGGACAAAGACCTATAACTAGAAATAAAAATATTTTGCAAAATATAGCAATCGTACAAGGGGAATTACCCCAATGTTGAAGTAACTCTTGAAAGTGTGTTACTTCAATGCCCACTTTATTGTCTTGCATTTAAATCTATAGGATAACATTATTATATAAACATTCTTTAGTACACACCAAAACATTTATATCAAGAAAGTTTAGAGTAAAAAAGACAACATTTATATCCTTTGAAAGAGTGAAGAGGATTTACATCCTAAAAGCATGCCATATTTTCAAAAACTTGAAGGGAAGCCTACAATAATCTTCCAGCAAGACCATATGCCAGGAGAAGGGTTCAGGCCTAAATGGCCAAAAGGAATCAAGAACCCAAATCCAATATTTTGGGGCTCTTCTACAATACCATGAGATATGAATGATAGTCTCAAGCTATCCATAAAAGGGAGCTAAGGATCTAACACACCCAGATGTCAAAGTCTATACCCCAAGGGAAAGCCTTGTAAAATAATACACTAGGCAAAGTGATCCACCTTGTGTTCCATAATGGTAGACCAGACCATGATAAATTTGTGTCCCCAAGCTTTCTGATAAGAGTGCAAATGCTAATGTTGGTTGAGGGTTTTAACCATAGATAGACGGAGAACCAACGACTAGTAACCCATCTTAGGCTTGTTGTTACAAAATGAATTATACAGAAACCGCTAAAATTCTTTCGACCAAGGCTTCAAAAAATGAATGCCAAACTTGTGAATAATGTTTAGAGGAAACATAAACCACCAAGTCAAAAGTCTATCGGTCTAGGAGTGAAAGATGAAATTGGGCCTTCATATCTTTCTAGGAGTGAAGATACATAGTAGCACAAAATACAAATCTTGCAGAATTCAGATACTACGTTTAGGAAAACATAAAGTGCAAATCCTTGGGATTTTAGCCGAAGGAATACCATGTGACTGAATTAAGAGAACCACCAAATTTTGTGTAGTTTGAATGAGAGACAATCATGAAAATCAACTCCATCCCATTGAAGCCAAGGTTTGAGAGTCTCCCAAGTATGCTAGATGCTTTTGGAAACTAAATTTCCTTGGATCTGAACTATTTCTGTCACAACCATAAGGGTTTGAAATCCAATCTCATTCCAAGCGGATTTACAAACAAAATTCCAAGAAGAAACATAATGCTTGAGAAAAATGTTCTAGGCCTCATTTCTATAAATGGCATTGAGAACCCATTTAGCACACAAGGATAAGCCTTTCTTCTAGGTATAAAGAAGGCCTAAGCCTCCAAATACCCTGGGAAGACAACAATATTCGTAGGAAGCACTATGAAATTTATGGTGATAACGTCAGACACCCATAAAACATATCTCAAAAGATTTTTTATATTTTTTGTAAGAGGCCTTCAATAGAGCCCAACATGAATAATAATACACATTAGTGCCAACGAAACCTTTAGTTAAAATCTGGAATTTACGAGCCAAATAAAGTGGCTTGGTAATCAAGTAGGCCATTTTTCTCTATCTGAACAAGAACCACATTCCAAAGATCCAAAAGGGAATCTTGGAAGGAAAAAGGATTTCCCAAAAAATATAATATTTCCCCATGTTGAATCCACTTCCACCCTGTTGGCAAGTGGTTCATTTCAGAGTGTTCTAGAAGACTTGAGGGTTGTCATTTATGTTTATACATTTTTTTATGTATGGTCTCTTAGTGTCAAACACAATTTTGGAGTTGTGACTTATAGTAATGACTAAGTACATAGAGCATAGTTACAGAGTATGGAAGTACAATTTTGTTCAGCGAAGATAGTATATGATGAATTGAGACATGTGAGCTTACAAGAAGATATTTTGGGATATGTATGACCTTTTTCTATGGTCACTTATGTTTTAGTGTTGAGCACAGTAAGTTACAGTATAATGAAGACATGCAAAGATAGAGTAACAGTGATGCCGCACTGATGAAAGGTTGTGATGATTGAGTGAGTATAATGTGAATTCCAAATGTGCTATATTGGAATCAGATAGTGAATTACCTATGTTTTGATAGTGTATGATCGCCGACTTGGTAATTACTTTTTGTATAAGTATTAATTCTATTTTATGATGTATTTGGGAGTCGAATGGGTAATATAATAAAATATATATGTATATATGGAGAGCTTTTGAGAAGTGATGTATGAGATTAGTAGTGAAGGATATGAGATTGTATGGATGTGATGCAAACAGATGAATGGATGAATAGTGATTTTAGAATTATACATATGATGATGCAATCTACAACTAGAACTACCTAAGCATAGTAGATGCTTGTATTATTCATTCTTGAAAAGCATTATAACAGAATCATGTTTTTTATTGTATGAGCAGTGAGCTCAATATAATTTTAATAGGGTTCTATATTCCTCTAACAAGGAAATGTACTACTATAATATTCAGCTCCTAACAGAGCTAGGTATCCAAACAGAGACACAATATTTTTGGTACATATTTGTGGGTACCATCCCCATCGGGGTTTTCCCTTGGGTTTTCTTGACAATAATTCATGGTCTGATGAGTTATGTGTTTTGTGCTTACATTCTTTTCATTCCAGTAATTATCTATTTAGGTTGGAATTTATTAAGTTCATGTTTAAATTGTTGTAATACTAATTCACCCCNTCCCCCCCCCCCCCCCCCCCAGTGTTACTTAATCCTAACAATTGGTATCAAAGCTCTTTGGAGACAAAGTCTAATAGCTTAAGTGAGATCATGACGGATTCTGAAAGTTTGGAGGAAATTTTTGAAGTATCACTTGAAGACCTTGATAAGGCTAAAGACAAAAATAGTGACTTGAAGTTCAAATTGAGAAGAGTAGAGGGATTCATTAAGAAACTAAAGGAACAACTTGAACTATCTAGGAGTCAGAGACAAGATCTCGTGGATAAGATAAAAGAGGATTCATAAAATGATACTCTAGATCAGATAAAAAACTTGAACAAGAGATATACACTTTGAAGCTTGATCATGAAACTACTTCCCTTCACATGGATAATAATATTCAACAGAAAAAGGAAGATAGAAACAAAATTGAAGAAAAATTAAAAGATGCTAATATTCATATGGGACAAATAAAGACTAAACTTGATCACTACAAGAAAAAGTATTTGTAATTAGATAAATATAATCAGATCATAAAAGAAGAAATGGTTGAGGCTAAGAAACATATTGAGAAAATTCACATAAGCAGTGATTTCATAGATGAACAAAGAGATAGACAAAAAAATAAAGGAGACATGACTGGAGTTGGCTTCAATGAAGCTAAATGTTCAAAGAATCAGGAAGAAAAATCAGAAGTAAAGATTGATGGAGAAAGACCTACTCTTGAAGAACCTAAATATTAGATCAGACCTTTCAGAGGTAGATGCTTTGGATGGAATAAAATTGGACACATAAAGAGAGATTGCAAAAGTAAAATTTCTTACAAATCCTTTAATGGATATTGCAACAATTGTCATGCATATGGACACAAGAAAGTTGAATGCAAGAAGCCAGATTAATCTAGAATCAATCAAGATTACATTAGGGGAGAAATAACAGCTAAGATCACATGTTACTAATGCAATAAATTTAGACACATCACAAAGTATTATAAGTAGCAAGTTAATCAGAAAAACCACCTCCTACATGGTACAAATGTAACAATCCAGGACATATAGAGAAGTTTTGAAAGTATAATGGAACTAATAACATAAGAGGACCACTTGCTATGCTTATAAAGAAGAATATTGGTGATACTGGTAAGAGTCTTTCACAATACATGGATGAATTCAAGAGTTATTTCAGAAAACTAAAAGATGAAAAGAGTGGTAAGGTAAAAGAAACAAGTGAGGTATTGGTTTAGGGAGAGTTAGTAGACACTAATGAGTCTTCACCTGATGGGAACATTTCTACATCAACCAGATGTCCATGCATGGCCTTAGGGGGAGCATTTGAATAAAAAATAAAAAATCTATCTAGCCCCTAAGTATGATGAGTAAGCACTTGCAATCTTAGGGAGAGTATGTGCAGATGTTGTGGAACATATATCTGTGATCGCATGGTTTTAAAAATCTATATGGTGTGATCACTAGATTGTCAATCGACTGGATTATGTGCAGAGATGAGTTTAATGGGAACTGCATCATTTATTTACACAAAAGGTATAAGGTTAATCGAAATAACTTGCATAAACATCATTTGAAGAAGAGAACCTAAGCTAAACAAAGATTAGAGAAAAAAAAGCAAGTGCATTGAGCGTTTGATCAAAGAAGAAATTCACAAATTAGTAGATAAAAGGTATTTAGATCTCTTTTGAAGCTTTGGTTATGGATACTCAGTTGATCTTTGATGTCACTGAAAGGAATATGTATAAATTTAATTATCACCCATTCAAATAAACTAAGGATGATCCTAAAGGTGCATTTTTTTAAACACCCTACGACGTTCTACATGTCAAAGATAAGAGGGATTATATTCATTATAAGTATGAGTCTCTGGGAGATTTTGAGATCTATAAAGAGATGAAAGACATGATTTGAGCAGATGGCAAGATGAAAGATGACTTCACACATCTTGAGAACCTAAGTATCATGCGGATCGCTGAACTTTATGAATTTGACAAAGAGGAATTGATTGAGATCATTTTGAATAGAGTTCATGACCAATTCATTTGGCTTGGAGATTAGTCTGTGAATATTTTTGGTGACTTAATTCATGGTATAACAGGTTTGGATAACTCTGGTGTTATCCTTGTTGTAGAAAAGGACACAAAGAAATAGGTGGAAACCCTAACGCATTTGTGATGGGATAAGAGAGAGAGAGATGATAGTTAATTATATATTTTAGCAAGATGTTAGATTGATTTCAATGATTTTAGGTTATAAACTTCATTACAGAATCCGACTTAACTCAGTATCAACTGGTGTGATTTTGATGGCATATAAAATTGTGAAGGAAAATGTAAAATATAACCTTTGTGAAGTACTTGCACAATAGTTCTTGGATATTGTGATAAAAATAAAGTAGGATAGGATGATGACCTCCATCTTTAGGTCTCTATTAATACACATGTATATTCATATTGTGCATAAATTCCCTGGTATGTACCCATGACTTAGAAGGATAGTGAACCCACTGGAATTTAGATCACACAGAGCTATAGAAGACAAAATAGTACATGGGTTGATGGTGAGTTATTTGGGAGGATGAAAATCTTGCAGAGACAGGTGAAGGAAAGAGAGAGGATTCTTGAGGAATTGGTAGAGAAGTACAAAGATTCAATATTATATATTATTGAAACTGATTATGTTTGCTTTGAGGAAGTGCAACCTAGGATGAAGAGGTGTTATCTTTTGGGATATGAAGTCAGTTATGAGGTCTTGACTATGCAAGTATAAGATATTCTATCCTTAGAAATTGATCCATCCCAAGAAAGATGAGGTACCTATGAAGAGAAGTCGGCAAAGATAAGGGAAGAATAGACTAGAGGTGTAAGGAAGAGGAAAGTAAAAAACTTGGTAGATGATCTAGAATCCAAGGCTAGTATAAAAAAAGATGAGATGAAAGAGGTAAGAAAGAAGATGATAGAAAGAGCTTCTAGGCTGGCGACCACTGCTCTTGCAACCCTTCCACCTCCAGAAGTTGAGAAGGTTATCGGTCCACCTTCTACTATGATTGATATATCTGAAACAACAAATACACCACAAAAGAGAACATCGCAGAAAGAGAAATTCATGGAATAGCCTAAAAGGAACACGAGATCCACCAAAAAAGCCTCTCCACCTAAGAGATAGAGGAAAGAAGTTGAAAATAAGAAGGGAAAAGAGAAGAAAATTGAAGAGAAGAGCACTAATATGAAACAACTCAGGAAGCTTGACATGAAAATACTGGAAAAGAGGATAATTGAACAGGGCAAGCTAAACGCCTTTGTCAGATACTAGGAGAGGTATGAGGCATCTGATAAAATTTTGATTTGAAGACATGGTAATAAATCACTTGCTTAATTTTAAGAACTTGTTAGAAGTTGAAGGAAATATACCTAAAGAACTTTATGAGAAATTGGAAATAAGGAAACAATTAGCATAGATTACCTATTGTTTTAGTCAAATAAATGGAAAATATAGTAAATGCTTTGAAACCTTTGCTAAGAAATAAGTCAAAATTGTTAAAGATAATGGGGAGAATGTACAATGAAGTTATTGAGGAAACACATAAGGTTGTGGATAACATTTTATTGGATAATGAACCTTTGAAGTCCTCGCCACAAAAGCCTACTAAGCCTAAAACTATTGAAAGAGGTGAGTCATCAAGGATGGTAGAAATATGTCTTGACAAATCGATGGGTTAAGATACTAGTCAATTTATGAGTACTATAAAGCAGCCAAATTTGTTTGTTTCTAGCGTGCCTGTATCTTTGGACACCTCGTAGTATGTTAGTGATCCTTTTGAGAAGGATACCAACATTGAAGGAAGTATTGTTCTATAAATAGAAGAGAAAGAAGAACATAAAGTGAGGGAAGTGTAAGAAGTAAAATAAATAGTGGATAAAGTTGAAGAGAAATAGGAATTAATGGGAAGTGTGTACTAAGAGGGGAGGGGTGAATCAATACCTCTAAAACTTTAGTATCCTTTAATCAAATAACCTTTGTGTAATCAATTGTTTATACAACCATCTGATCTATACTATCTTGATGTAAGATATATCAATTCATAAACTTAACATACATGTGAGCATTCATAGAAACATTTATGAAAGTAATTGACACATAACACAAAATATGATATCGCAGAAAACTCCTATTAGGAAGTAAAAACTGTGGTGGGAATGGCACCCATAAAATCTTCACTATTTGCAGATTGGAAGGGGCAAGTTAAGGCTTACAATTTGATCACTTCTGATGATCTACCTGGTTAAGAGTATCAGTGGAGACATTTTAAATTCTACTCAGTTCAGATCTTTAACAACACTGTTGAGTGTGCACTCGGTTAAGAGATTTATAATAGGACTGTTAAATCTACCTTCCTTGAAAGGATTTTTACACTTTACTCTACGTGTTAGAATGATAGCAAATTACAATTTGACCTGGTGCATGCAATCTCCTATTGTTGATATAGATCCATTTAAGTTTACATGAATAATATTATCACCTAATGTGATTGTTGAGGTTTAGAATAACCACCCCAAGTTAGGCATTGGGGCTTTGACACTACTCTATCCTAACAATGCAAACCTTCTCTAGTTTTGGGTGGACTATGAATGAGAAGGGGTCTTCAGATTCTAGGTTGGTTCCTATTTGATATGTGATATCACCTCCTGATTAATAACTTAATGGGAAAAGGGAAGACAGAAACTTTTGAAACAAAAATGGAAGTAAAAGTGAGGTGATACACCAAAAATGAGTTCAAAATTTTCTTGAGAGATAAAACGATAAGTCCTACTCATATATCAAATGTTTGATACTTAATATCTCTGCTCAACATATAGGCTAACAAATCTCACTACTAGCGTTGAACCACAAACACCTTGACCAGTCAACAAACATACAAATTCCGTACAAGGCTTTGATATGTTGATCACCTTTAGGAGGAATATGGATACACTCCTCTTGGATATCAATTAAATAAATACTTGCGAAGAAATATGAAAACAAGATTGTGAAGCTCAAAAATATGTAAGGCAATGAATCATATGCTTTATTTCTTCTCAAAATCTGCCAAAGTGGTTACAAAAGGATCTCCAAGGCAGCAAGGAACAAAGAATTCACTTTTAGCCCTTTCTCCAAAACTTGAAACCCCTAAACCCGAAGTAAAAGGTCCACTATATAGCCCATATGGCCCAATTTTGAAAAAAAACATCTCCCTCCAAAAGTCCTCCAAAATAGAAAATCATCAAACCTAAGGCTTAATGAATGCCCTAAATCAAGCCCTATGTCTAGCCCTAAACATGGCCCCTAAAGTTGGTGCATAAAAGATACATATTTTTACACATTCACCAGCCTTAGTACATGATATATCAAATATGCATACCCCTAAATGCATAAACCCCAACACATAACCCAACACCATAGTATGAAAACCTAACTCCGAAGTCGATACCATAGTATGAACAAACCCTAACTCCCAAGAAACCTGACCATAGTCTAGCTAAGTTAAGATAACTCAAGCTCTATGCTCAAATACAGCTAATAGATGACATGATCACACCCACTAAAAAGATAAAATATTGTCTTCATGACACAAAAGTACTATCGTGGAACTGTTTTGGGGAATGTCGAGGCATTGTTAACTGAAAATGCTTTAACTCCATTTGGTAGTGGATTCGAAAACTCGGTAAACCACATTGCATAGTGTTTATTCATCTCATTATATGTAGGTTTTTCTTTGTGGCACCACCATGCTTGGTTGAATTTGGAATTTTGGAAGCCATGATTAATGGTGTTGTATCTGTATCTTGACTATGTGAAGAAGTTTGGGCTTCTTAGGTTCTATTGGAAACTATGATTTTTGAGCTCTGTTTGCCATAACATATGATGCCTTCTATGGATTTTCTCTTCAAAGATGCTAGAGTTTGGGGTTTTTTTTCTTTAAATCAGGCTCTTTAAATAGTGAGTTAACACCTGTGGCTTTCATTGCATAGCAACACATGAGAAAAATTCTATATGGCTTAGGCTCTTGAGGTTTTAATGCCATGATATAAGGCGCTGGATGTATGCTTTGAATTCGGGTTTCATTTTGATAGGTTTTGAATCAACCACCATAAGCTTGGAATATTCAGACTCATTCCCAGTTTATGGAAAACTATGAATGATGCTTGCAGTCGCCGTGACTTTTTCTGTTGGGACATACAGAGCTTGGGCTCCAATTCTTCTATTGGCCTCTTCCTGTGACACTTGGCATCTCTTCTACATTTCAAACTCGGCCTTCTTGTCATTTCTCTTCCAGATAAGTTATCCACACATCCTCTGCAAATTTTACATGAAATAAATGTATTCTGTTGTAGCAAGTTGTAATTTTTTTGCATATCTTTAAAGAACTCAGGTTCTTGTAAAATCATTTTTATGAGCTCTTAAAAAGACTCGCATATTTCAGCAACAAACTAGGGTTTCTCTTGTCTACTCCTTATGTCGACTCCATCATTGTAGCATGAACTATTAATGTACCTTGAGATTTGATTGAGCTTGCTTTGTATGTTGTTGTTTTCTTCATTACTGCTCACTATTTTTTGATGAATAGCAACAAAATAGGAACACCCACATGGTTTTTATGGTGAATCTGGAAGTGAACTCGAACATGTGCAAGCTTGTCAGTGTTTTTGTTTGCAAGATGAATTTAGGCTTCCTCCATGGCTATCCTTTTGTACATAACTGAAATCCACTTAATATTTTCAAACATGAAAATACTATGATGAGAACAAAACATGTCTCTCTCTGTCAAGGCCGAATTTTATCTTCATTGTGTGAGAAACACATAAAGTTTTCTTTTTTCTTTTTTTGCAGCATGTTTATATTGTTAGAAAAAAAAAAATTGTACTAGTAAAACCATGAGCATCTTTTATCAAAAAATGAAAATATTACATGTTTAAACAATCTGAGAGTGTGATCCCTCTTAGTATAAAAAACACACTGTTATTTAATTGCATACAAGATACCACCCATGGGGTTCGTGCACGGGCTCATGAATCCCATGGGTAATACTTATAGTAGGAACCTTATTAAACATGCATATCCCACAAGCATGACTGTATTCTCTATATGTATGATGAACATTACATTCCAATATACCAAAATAAGATGTATTGTACCAAATTCATCTGCATAAAATCATCACTTGAAACTTGCATTAAGGGCATGTATACTGTGCTCTTTTAAAGTCATGAATCATGATAGCATCATTTGAGTTCTTTAGCTGATGAATACACCTTATTTTTCTTGCTCACAATGTAGTTGTTTTATGTCAATGCTCACTCCACGAAAGCACATGAACATACTGTTATAACAATTTTTGCTCAATGTTCTTTTACTTACAACTCACATGCAATTTGTCAATTCTATTATATATCCCCATTTTTTGCAAATCCTATGTAACAACATTACTTTCATTTTTCCTTGCATGATGATAGTGAACACCTTCTCTTCCATTTTTGCATATTCCTTAAAACCCCTTCATTGCTCATGTGTCTCCTATAGCATTATTGACTCTTTTTATGCATCTGCATCTTCTCCTCTATATTTCTCTTGTGACATGTACTTAGCCACTTGTTCATCTATTACACACATATCACCAATCAATCTGTTAGGTCAGAAAACAAAATGAACCAATTAATGACTATGTGTGAGTGTTATCCTAGATGAAACTCATTCGTGAATGTTGGTTGGTTTGTTTTGGTTTGTTAAACTAACATGTTGACTTAATTATGAAAAAGGTTTCTCGCACAGAATTACTAAGGCCCTTCTATTCATATATCTAGTTTCACAAAATAAAAACAACATAGATTAGAATGATCATTAATACTAAAAGGTTTCATGTTTAGAACAAGTCCCTTTTGTTGGAGATTTGTTTCTGTACAGTTGATTGATTGTATGTTTGTCATTGATGACAACATATAATACACAATAGTGATTTTGTATGTACTTATCAGAATGATGTTATCAAGCCTTGCATGGTTAGATACATGTTGTAGACATGTTTAGTATGTTATTTTCATACATGAAGATCCAGATATGATGTTTAGTGTGTATATTCATAATTAGTTATAATTTGATGATATTTATCTAAAGGTGCCTAACATGTTTCAAGAATATTGCAAAGTTAGAGTTAATTTGGTGAGGCCGACCTAGTGAAGCATCGCGTCTATTCAGTTTATATTTACATGGTTGTAATTGTGCTTCTGTACTTAGTAAAGCTGACAAGGATGTTATGAAGAGTTGTCTTACATGTCCCATTATCTCATACTTTGAGGAAGATACTTATAGCAAGTCATTTATGATATGCTAAGTGTGAATGATATGAAAAAGACATCAAATGTACAGAGAAAAACATCAGTTGTGGTTCATTCATCAAGATCTATGTGAAGAATCAGTAGAAGATTACAATACATTGGAACTGATCAAGAAAGCGGGTCTACTCTATAGTTCATCATCAGATATAGTGCATATCTGTTCTATAGAAGGTTGTAGCCTTCACCATTTAAGCAGTGAGCTCTTGGATAGTGAGTCCTCACCCCTAACAGGGTTATTTGTAAAAGAATCCTAACAGGGTCAGACCCTTAACCAGGTCACTATACTTATTTCTTTGTAAAGAACAACTCCTAATAGGGTTGCAAGATATTCTAACAGGGATTACTATAAACAAGTATAGTTTATTGTGGGTGCTAATTCCCACCAAGGTTTTTACCATTTGGTTTCCCCGTAATCAAATTGTGTGTTGTGTACTGTGTTATCTAAATGTGCATTTACTTTATTGTATTCTAAAGTTAAAGAAGGAAAATAATTAAAGTTACTGCTAAATGATTCACCCCCCCTCTCAGTTATCCTTTGGGACTATTCTAACAATTGGTATCAGAGCCAAGTGCCTTGGAGAAGAATCCTAACAGCTTAACATAGATTAGATGTCTTATTTTAGAAAAGAGAGCCCTAAGTTTGATGAGAAAATTATCTGGATTGCAAAAACGAAATGATAACACATCTATAAAGTGTTGGCTTTGAGATCTTTGAGATAGCTACACAAGAAGTTGTTATTTCATCTCTGAAAGACCTTGCAAAGGATTATGCTACTAGTAGACCAAAGGATACATTCACCAATAATGCAATCGCTAAAGAAGCCCTAATTAGTGCCCTATCCGACAGTGAATTTTTTGAGATCAAGAAAATTGACAGAGCATACACCATATGGAAGTATTTAGAAGATAGGTTTGAAGGAGATATTCAGGCAAAGAATGTGCGCAGGAAGACATGGAAAAAGAAATACAATAGTCTTTAGATGTTACCTGAAGAGAACACTAGAGCCTACAATCAAAGGATAAATGAAGCAGTCTCTGGAATTAGAAACAATGGTGGAGAAATATTAGAAGAAGATATAATGGACAAGATGTTAACTACCTTAACAGTAGACTATGAAAACAAGATAAGTATTCTAGAGGAAACCATGCAATTCTCACAAGACTTCAAGAGAGAGACTTTGATTAGTAAGATCTCTGCATTTGAGATATCAAGATTGAGGACTGAACCTAAAAGTGAAATAGCTTTCAAAGCCTCAGTCCATGGTAAGAAATCCTTACACATCTATAGCCATAATGAGAAAGAAGAAGTTGATGAAGAACTAGAAGATATCATTTCTATGATTGCTAAAAGAGAAAAGAAAGGAAAAGGAAAATATGAAGGATAGCTTCCATTCAAATATTTTTCATGCAACAAGATTGGTCACTTTGCATCTAAGTGTCCCACAAGAGTCAAGAAGTTCATATCTGATTACAAACCTAAATATAAGAAGGAATGTTACCATGCTGAAGAAGGTGTAATTGATGAAGATTTAGGAGAGGATGAAATTGGATTCATTTCCCTTAGAGACATGGAAAAATTTCTCAAGGAAATGGACATTGCAGATGAAAAGGAAGAACAAGAGTTAGCCCTAATTTCCAAAGCAGAAATCAGAACTGATTGTATCATTGACAGTGGATGCTCTCACCATATGATAGGTGACAAAGATAGATTTATTCATTTAGACAAATACAAAGGTGGTATGGTTAAATTTCGAGATAACACTCCTAAACCTATCATAGGCAGATGTTCTATCACTTTGGATGGAAAGAACAAGACAGATGATGTTATATATGTTGATGGATTACATCATAACTTGCTAAGTGTTGGATAGTTACTTGACAAAGGTTATCATTTGGAGTTCAAAGACAAAAAGTGCATCATTAACAACAAGGATGGAGACATGATTGCATCAGGCTCCAAAACAAAAGGTAATGTTTTTCAGCTCAATTCAGATGTAAGTTGTTTTATTGCAAAAGTGGATGACAGTTGGTTATGCACAAGATACTCTGTCATATCAGTTTTGATAACATAGTAAAGATAAGTAATGTCAAGGCACTCAGAGACCTTCCTAGTATTGCAAGAATAGTTGACACAATGTGCAGGAAATGTGTTATGGGAAAGCATGTAAGGAGTTCTTTCAGAATCAAGTAGAACTCAACTGAAAACAAATTGGACCTAGTGCATACAGATTTCTGTGGTCCTACCCAAACAAGATCATACTACAGAGAAAGGTATTTAATTTTGTTTGTTGATGATTTTTCAAGGATGATGTCGATTTCATTCTTAAAAGAGAAGTTTGAAGCCTTTGAGAAGTTCAAAATATTCAAAGCTAAAGTTGATAATGGATCTAGATTAAAATTGAAATGTTTGAGATCAGCTAGAGGAGGAGAGTTCACCTCTGATCAGTTTTATGATTACTGTGAAGAACATGGAATAAAAATACAGTTGAGTGCTCCTAGAACCCCTCAATAGAATGAGATTGCAGAAAAGAGGAACAAGATTATACTTGATACATCGCGCACTATGATGATTGTATGAAAAGTTGCGCACACATATTGGAGAGATGCAGTAAATACAACAGTCTATACTATCAAAAAAACTCAATTGAGGCCAAGTGTAGATAAGATACCCTATGAAATTTTGTTTGGTAATGTACCTACAGTAAAGTATTTCATAATCTTTGGCAGAAAATTCTACATCAAGAGAGATGATGGTGTTGGTAAGTTTGATGCTAGAAGTGATGAAGGTATTTTCCTTGGTTACTCTACAATAAGAAAAGCATACAGATGTTTCAATTTGAGATTTAAAAAGATAATTGAAAGTACTCATGTAAAAATTGATGAGAAGTTTATGGTTCAAGAGAGGTACTATGAATATGCACCTATGATTGAAGATGAACCCAGACCTAGCAGCAAAGATATTGTTATTGAAGAAATGTTTGATTGCATTGATGTCTCATTCAATGACCCTGAATCAAGCATAGAAGAATCGCATATTACAGAAGAAGAAGTAACAACTAAGGTTCCTAAATTCACATCTAGATACCACTCTAAAGATGATATCATTGGAGATCAGAGAAGCAGTTTTTTGACCAGATCAAAAGAAAAAAGTCTATCAATGGATGAAGAGGTATGTTTACTTTCATAGATTGAACCTTTAAGTGTTGAAGATGCTTGTAATAATTTTGATTGGAAGAATGTAATGAAATAATAATTAGATCAAATAATTAAGAATGAGACATGGGAATTCATTCCTAGACCCAGTGACAAAAATGTGATTGGAATAAAGTGGATATTCAGATACAAGATGAATGAAGAAGGTACAATAGTAAGAAACAAAGCAAGATTGGTATGTAAAGGATATGCGTAGAGAGAAGGAATAGACCACACTGATACATTTTCCCTTGTGAGAAGACTGGAAGCCATTAAATTGTTATTGGCCTATGTAACATTCAAAGACTTTAAAGTTTATCAAATGGATGTAAAGTTAGCTTTTTTGAATGGTGACTTGAAGGAAGAAGTCTACATAGAATAGGCTGAAGGATTTAATCTTTCAGATAAACCAGACATGGTATGTAGATTGAAGAAAGCACTCTATGGTCTTAAACAGGACCCAAGAGCTTAGTATAAGAGACTTGACAGTTATCTAACCAAGATTGGATTCAAGAAAGGTGCAACAGATTGTAACCTATTCACAAGAGAGACACCTGATGGATTACTAATAGTTGCCATATTTTTTGATGACATTATCTTTGGAGGTAATGACAAGCTTAGTGCAACATTTGCAAAAGAAATGCAGAATGAATTTTAAATGAGCATGATTGGTCCTATAAAATACTTTTTGGGACTAAATGTAAAGAAGACAGATAAAGGTATATTCATCAATTAGTCAAAATATGTGAAGGAAATATTGAATACCTTTAAGATGGAAGAATTTAAGCCAGTATGCACTCCTATGATAACAAAAAGAAAGATTTCAAAAGATAATGGTTCCATAGCAGCTGATAAAACATTGTACAAAAATCTATGATTGGAAAACTCATTTATCTAGCTCAATCTAGACCTGACATATCTAATGCAGTTGGCATTGTTGGAAGATTTGCAGCTGAACCCAAGCAGAATCACCTAATGGAAATCAAGAGGATATTCAGATATCTAAAGGGAACTATAGGCTATGGTTTATGGTATCCTAAATTAGAGAATGTACAACTTCATGTGTATACAGATGTAGATTGGGCAGGTTGTATTGATGATAGGAAGAGTACTTTAGGAGGAGCAGTATTTCTTGGAGATAGGTTGGTTTCTTAGATAAGCAAGAAGCATAACTATATTTCTCAATCAACAACAGAAGCTGAATATGTTACAACAACACTGAATTGTTCAACCATGGTTTGGATCAAGCAGATGGTTAAGGACTTTGGCATTCAGGTTGATTATCCTATTGTTATTCATTGTGATAACACTAGCACTATTAACATTTCTAAGAACCCTGTGACGCATGCAAAGACAAAACACATAGAGATCAAGTACCATTTTCTAAAAGAAAAGATTGCAGACAAAGAAGTGAAATTGGATTATGTGAGCACTAAAGAACAATTGGCAGATATTTTCACAAAACCTTTATCAAAAGATAATTTTGAGTATCTCAGAGAGAAGTTGGGAGTAATTCCCTCTCCTAAGTCTGATTAGAGAATACAGGAAGAACATCAGTCCTTTGTGACTAATAAATGGTTGACTATTCTACTTCTGGAGTAGTACCTGTGCCTAATGGTTTATGGTGCCCTTTTCTGTTGATGTCAAAGGGGGAGTATGTACTAAGGGGGAGCATATACTCTGGGGGAGTATATATATGGAACACAAACACAGTCAGAGGAACTGCAACAATGTAGAGAAATCTTTGATGAAGATATTGAGAAGATTGTACAAGAAAAAGAGGAGACCATGAACAGAGGATGCTTTTAATATCATATGTTTCCATCAATGTCAAAGGGGGAGATTGTTGGATATTTGTTTCTGTACAGTTGATTGATTGTATGTTTGTCATTGATGACAACATATAATACACAGTAGTGATTCTATATGTACTTATCAGAATGATGTTATCAATCCTTGCATGGTTAGATACATGTTGTAGACATGTTTATTATGTTATGTTCATACATGTAGATCCAGATATGATGTTTCAGTCAAGTTGTGTAATTCTTTTATTGGCAGTTATAGTTCTGGGAGAGTATTTGTTCAGAGCTGAAGTATTTAACGTGTTTCTTGAGTTGCGCCTATCTTTAGGATATGCATGTGTATATTCATGATTCATTATGAGTTGATGATATTTATCTAAAGGTGCCTAACATGTTTCAAGAAGATTGCAAATTTAGAGTTAATTTGGTGAGGCCGACTTAGTGAAGTGTCACATCTATTCAGTTTATATTTGCGTGATTGTAATTATGCTTGTGTGCTTAGTAAATCTGACAAGGATGTTATGAGGATTTTTCTTACAAGTCCCATGATCTCATACTTTGAGGAAGATACTTATAGCAATTAATTTATGATAAGCTAAGTGTGAATGATACGAAAAAAGAGACAGAAAATGTACAAAGCAGAATATCAGTTGTGGTTCATTCATCAAGATTCTATGTGAAGAAGTAGTAGAAGATTACAATACATTGGAACTAATCAAGACAGCAGGTCTAATCTACTGTTCATCATCAGATATAGTGCATATTTATTCTACAGAAGGTTGTAGCCTTCACCATTTAAGCAGTGAGCTTTTGGATAGTAAGTCCTCACCCCTAACAGGGTTATTTGTAAAAGACTCCTAAAAGGGTCAGAGCCTTAACCAGGTCACTATAATTATTTCTTTGTAAAGAAAAACTTCTAACAGGGTTACAAGATCTTCTAACAGGGATTACTGTAAACAAGTATAGTTCATTGTGGGTGCTAATTCCCACCGGGGTTTTTACCATTTGGTTTCCCTGTAATAAAATTGTGTGTTGTGTACTATGTTATCTAAATGTGCATTTACTTTATTGTATTCTAAAGTTAAAGAAGGAAAATAATTAAAGTTACTTATAACTGACTCACCACCCTCCCTCTCAGTTATCCTTTGGGACTATTCTAACACCTTTAATACTATCTTTCACTTAGTGTGGGTGCACATTTCTTTGTTACATTGAATTTGTCAGATTGATATGCAGCATTAGAAGAATTCACTATATGTTGTTTGTGTCTCATGCATTGCTTAGATCCAGCTGGATCTAACACCATTTTCTCTCTCATGATACAAGTAAAACCCTAAAGAATTGATGAAGATGAAGACCTGGACTTGGAGACCTAGGACCTGACAAACAACCAGCTGACAACCATCACACAACAAGGCAATGCACGGGACCCCTACTCCATACTTCTATCATGATTTCTATTTATGTAAATGTATTCTTGTGATTGACATGAAATGTGAAATATGAGAAGGCACTTGTATATTACATTCGGTTTGAATGCACAATGTAATTAATCAGTTATAAATTTGAAATTTGGAAATGTGATCAATACTTAGAGTACAATGATAATATTTGACAATGAATGCAATAACGATTTTTTTTTGATTAAAAAAGAAGTCAAGACAAGGGGGCTGACCCAAATAGACACAACCAACATGAGAAGTGCAGACTACCAGTAGATTACTAGCACATCACAAAGGTCACCACACCCTCAGCCAATACAATTTTTTAAAATAAAAAACCTAAAATTAAAACTAACAGGCCCCAACTCCAACATGGAGCTGGTAACTAGCCTGCTACCCCTAATAGACCCTAGCTTCACCTTGAAGCTAGTAACCAGTATATGAAAGTAAGTATCAAAGAAATTATTATTATCAGTAAAGTAGGAATTAATTTGAAACTATTAGAAAAAGTTCAATAAAATCACAACAAGGCCTTAGTGGCCAGCCCACAGAAACCAACAAAAAAGTGAAGCATAGAAAAAAAAAAAGGCTAATTGGGGTTTTTACCCCCACTGTCGAGTAGCATCTTGAGCCAATCCTCCATAAGGAATTAGAACATCTTCTCATCTGTGTGCTCTTTCCCCTGGGTAGACACCTTTGCCATTTGCAGCAACTGGAGTGTGGCTACTGCCGAATGCATAACCTTGACTGCGAACCCAACCACCATGTTGAAGCTTTCACCCAAATTTTTGATTTCCTAATTAACCTCCCAAATATCCATCTTGGAGACTGAATCAAGGGAGGAAGTTTGAAGAGCTTTAATATCCTTTTGAAGTTGGGATATTTCACTTGTTGTGTCCCACATGCTCTCGTTCTCTACTTCCTTAACCTCCAAGGTCACATCTTTGATTTCCCCATCAACCTTGGGTTTTTACGCCATCACTTGGGGGTCCATTGGAAATGGGGTCATGGGCTATGAGTCCTTGGTCTTATCTTCAAACAAATTCTTCTTAGAGAGATCCATGGTGGGAAAAGTGAAGCTTGCCAAAATTTGGGGAGATTCATGGCTCTTCTCTTCCCCATCTAGATCCTGAGGGTCTTTTCCTTTTTCACTATCCTTAATATTTATTTTCACTCTCCTTAACGAAATGTTAATCAACAGTACATGAAGGATAATGTTAATTGGACCCTTAAAATATGCAATCATTGTGTTTATTTTTTTTGTATGATGTTATTTTGGGTAACAATTTTGGCAACTTCTACTGGATGTTTGCTTGCTAGACACGACCGATAGACCTTATCCTTGGCCGACAGGGTTAGAAAACTAGAAACCATGAATGCAACCATTATTGAAATGAAAATGCAACTAATCTAGACTCATGCAATGTAAAGAGCTAGTGCTTGGACATCACTTATTGGAAATGAAACTTAGAGTAAACCTAACCCTCAAAGAAAATATTGAGGTGTATTCCATTAACTAGAATCTACAAAACTTCTCCATCAGTTGTGGACAACTGATAAGCATTATTCTCTTTGCAAGCTATAATAACAAAAGTTCCTAACAAAAAATTGTCAAATTTATCATGTTGGCCCCGTCTTCTCTTCAATACATCCCACTTGAGTACTAGAACACCTTCCTTGAAATACCTAGATATATCTCTCTTATCAAAAGACCTCTTAGTTTGTGCTTGCTTTATTTCCATAGTCCCCAATGCTTTCTTCCTTACTTCTTCTAGCTACAGAAATTCAACATATCTCAGCTTAAGAGGATATTCCCCTTCATACAACAACATTTGATCAGCAAGATGTAAAGCTAGAAATTATGTAGAAATTGGCAATCTGGCCTCTTTTCCTTATAGAGCCTTTTAATGATCCTAATTAGGTTTTTATTGGTAGATTCTACAAGACCATTACCCCAAGGATAATAGTTAGAAGAAATATTTAAATAAATGTCATTCTTGACAGCCCACTCTGTTATAGTTGATCCAATAAAAGCTAAAGAATTATATGACACTATTGACTAAGGGACCCCAAACCTTGTTACAATATTATCATAGAATTTCAACATAGCAGATCCAGTAGATTCCTTCAGTGCAATGACTTCAGCCCATCTGGTAAAATAGTATGTGGCAGTCAAGATCCACTTATGACCTGCACTAGAATTAGGATTTATTGGACCTATAAATTCCACTCCCGATTTATTAAATGGCTGATCCACAATGATTGGCTTTAATGAAAATGCTGCCAAACTTTGTTTTCCTATAAACATAGCACACTTTTGGCATTTTTGTGCCCACGAATGAGCATCTTTGAATAAATCTGGCCAATAATAGCTAGCTCTTAGAATTTTCTAGGCTATAGTTATAGGGCTGAAATGGCACAAGATCCATCGTGGAATTTAGATAAAATCTTGTTTTGATCAATATAATCTATGCATTTGAGAAGCATACCAGAAAAATATTTCCTCTAAAGAGTATTATCTATTAGAACATAAGGAATAGATTGTAACCTGAAGTATCTTCTTTTGGATTTATCAAGATTTATTGGACATTGACCAGTTTGCAAAAATCTGGTCATGTTTGATAACCAGGATGCAAAATCATTGATTAGTATAGAGTTACCTTGGGACAAGGTAGCCTCTTCAGTGGCTTCAACTTTGTCTTCTCCTTCTGTCATCTAAGCACATAAACCTTTTCCTCTAAGCAGCTTGGTTACTTGGATTTGCACATCATTCTCCATCACTCTTGTTATCCATCCTGCCCTCTTTTCATTGACATATTTGTTCAATAAAAACTCTTTAATGCTAGGGTGTGCAACCATTATATGTATTATATTCCTAGCAACCCAATGCTTAAACTTTTTCAAGGCTTTAATAGTAGCTAGTACATTTTTCTCTACAAATTTATATCTTTTCTCATTATCATCCATACCTTTGCTAAAAAAATGCAACTGGCTTCTCCTGTTCATCTTCATCCTTTTTATACCACCATTGCTAAAACAATGTCAATGCCACCATAAGCATGTAAAATAAAATCCTTAGAGAAATCAGGATTAGTTAAAGTAGGGGCTGAAGACAAATCCTTCTTAATCTGTTCAAAACTCCTCTTCCCCTTAATAGTCCTTCTAAAAGGTACATCTTTTTTCAACATGGAAGTCAAAGGTTTCAACAAATTAGCAATATTAGGAATAAAGCGTCTAACAAAATTTATCCTTCCAATAAAACTCTGCAATCCTTTCTTATGGTTTGGCAATGATAATTCTAGAATTTCATAAATCCTCTCAGGATCAATAGTTTTACCTTCTTTAGACACTTGGTATCCTAAAATCTTACCTTCATGTACTACAAAAATAGACTTTTGGGGGTTAAGAGAGATTCCAAACTCTCTGCATCTTTGTAACACTTTTCTTAGATGATCTATGTGTTGGTTTTCCACCTTGTTGTAAATTGTGACACCATCTAGGTATACTAGAAAAAATTTATACATCAAATTCCTTAAAGCCATGTCCATTGCTTTCTGGAATGTAGCTCCTACATTTGACAATCCAAATGGCATTCTTATATAAGCCATTGTACCCCATTTGGTGCTGAAAGTAGTTTTGAACTGATCTTCATCTCTTACTAATACCTGGTTATAGCCAGAATAATCATCAAGAAGGGAGAATCTATCAGAACCAAAAGCATATTGAAGGATCTGTTCCATAGAAGGAAGAGGGTACCTATCTTTTAGAGATGCCTTGTTAAGGTCTCTAAAGTCTACACAAGGTCTTATCTCTCTATTCTTTTTCCCCACAGGAACTAGATTTGAAACCCAAGATGTATGCTAGATAGGAAATATGATACCACCATTCAAAATTTTAGTTAGTTCTTTCAACATTAAAGGATCTAACTTGGGGTTAATAGGCCTTTGCCTCTGTCTGATCAGCCTAGCATTTGGCTCTAGTTCTGTGGTATGCTGGGTTAATTGAGGATCAAATCCTTTCAAGTGAGTATAATCCCATGCAAACACATCATTACATTCTCTAAACAAATCAATAAATAATTCTTTTTCTTCAAGAGAATTAATGTTACCAACCTCCAAATACCTGTCTCTAAATATCTCCACTTCTTCATAGTCATCTTCCTTGATCATCAAGATGGTTTTATTTTGTCTGAATTGATTATCAGAGTTGAAAGATGACTCTAGGCTGATCAATCCCTTTGGAAGCTTGTTAGCCTTTAGCTGAATGATTTGATTTTCCATTTTTTTACTGAGTTTGTCATTTTTAGAAGCTGAGAAGTCCTCTTTTTTAGTCATAAAACTTAAAATATGTTCATCAGTGTTAAACACCTTCCAATTGATATCATTGTCTGGGATAGATGGCCTCACAACAATTTTGACATGTGGCTGATCTGAGATTTGTCCCTTATTATCAGTAATTGAAACATGAGCACCAATACCAACAAACCTATTATCATGCATATTTTTTCTTCTATGAATAGAAATGAGGTTAAATGCATCAAAATTATTCAAAATATCAGAAACTCTAGATTTATACATTTTTTAACAGCATTGATACCTCTCACTTGTTTTACAATCAACTTACTTTCCCCAAATGCCCTCAAGCATTTGATCCTTCTTTTCCTTGCCCACTCTAGACCTTGAATAAGACTTTCATATTTAACTATATTGTTAGAGCATGGAAAAGACAACTTATATCCAGCATAAAATTTATCCCCATGAGGTGAAACTAACATAACTCCTGCACAAACACCATCTTTATTCTTAGATCCATCAAAGTATAGGTCCCATAGCTGGTAAGATAATTCAGATTCAGAACACTGATCTTTAATCAGATTAGGAAAAAATACATCAGATTCCAACATCATATAATTACCAAATCTAGCATCAAACACATCATCATCTTGATCATTTCTAGTTTCCCATTCATCCAGAACAATATTAGGATACTCCTCTATTTGTGTGTTATAAGCTGAACTATCATTGATCTCCTCTGGATCCATGATCACACAACTTGCATTAATGGGGCTAGGATTATAAGGCTCTATGTGATATTTGGCCCATAACTCTTATTTTATGGTTACCTTAGTACCATATTTGGTTCTGAAATATAAGTGGGACCAATCAGATGAGAAATATCCATCTATTTTGGCTCTGAAGTCCCTTGACAAACATAGGGAAAAATAGGGTGGCAGATCTATGAAAAAAATATATTGAGAAATTGTAAAATTTGGACATGAATGTAACGTCAATCTTGCATTTTTAACAACCCCTAAGGTCTTGACTGAAGTACCATCAATCTGGACCACTCCTTTCTCGAGAGGTTCATACTTTAAATCCAACAAATCAACTATCTTCTTTGGTATGATAGTGTTTGTTGCACCACTATCTACCATACAATTATGCAGTAATTTATTTCCAATGATCAAAGAAACATATAAAGGAGGAAGCTTACTATTTGCAGTTTTCTTAGCTTCCTTTTCTGCTATCTTTTGCACATTTTCAGGTTTCTTATCAACTGTCACTAGTGATTGCTTCAAATCTGAATTCTTTTTACTCACTTGTGGTGTTGCTTTCTGCACTTTAGCCAGCTTCTTTTCCTCTTCAGATATTTCTTCCTGAACTTTAGTGGTCTCTAAATTAACCATAACCACTCTGGGAGGATGTTGATAATCTTGTTATGAACTTGTTGTCCCTTTAGACAACTCTTCTTTCAATAAATCATCTTGTCCTGGAATGTGAATCCCACATAGAAATAGAAACATTCATCCTCTTCATGTTATCAACAATATTATAGGGAACAACAAACTATACCTTTTGAGGTGATTTACCAATGGTATGGTCTTCCTGCCTCTGATGTTGTAGTTCTTTGTTTGTAAGAGTAGAGGGCCCCTTTAGAATAGAAACATGAAGAATGAGTGGTGATTGAGTTGTGGTAGAAATCCTAGTAGATGTCTGCTATGATTCTAGAGCTCTCTTCTTGGCTCTTATGTTTGTTGATACAAGTGAATCATTAATTACTCCACAGAACTCTTCCTCTTGCCAATTCAAAAATGTAGTGTCTCGAGTAGTCAGATCAGGGTGTTGTTGAGTCTCATCAATGGATGCAGTGGGTTGTGAATCAATCACACTTTGAGACATTAGGGCTTGATTAAGCACCCCATTAGTGCACTTACACTGATTGTGGGGTTCATTACAAGGATAGCACCATTCATAATCAACAACAAGATTAGTTTTCTTAGGAACTTGATATCCCTAAAAGTATTAAGAGGTGTGGGATTATAAGGTATATAAGGCCTTTGGTTCCAATTTTTCCTATTTGCATTGATATTTCCTTGGTATTGATGATTGTTACCTTGATAAATGGGTTGATTAGGCTACTAGGATGAAGAACTAGAAAACTAGTTTTGAGTATGGGCTATTGGATTGCATTGATTTTGTAGCCTTTTAAGGTTAACCAACTCATTTTCGAAGGTTTGTAATAAACTCTCAATCTTTTTCCGGCTGTCTTTTATGCTTTTCAACTCATTAGAAGGGACACTAGGCATTATCTCTTCACTTTTGTAAGATGGAAATGGAGCCAAAGGTGGAGCAATCAATGGCATATTTGATTGAATACTAGGAAAGAAAGGCATAGGTGGCCTAGGAGCTATCTTCCCTACCTAAATGAGGCTATTCTCTACCCTAATTGCAATATCAAAAGCTTGAGGTAAATAATTCCCCCCATGGATTGGATCATCACTGAAATATCACTATTCAAGTTTTTAAGAAAGTACAAAAATGCATATTTGGCAGAGGTTCTTACCATGGTAGGAATCCTATTCCAAGTCTTTTGAAATCTGAGATTGAAATCACTTACCTCTTCTTGTAGATCTCTTTTAATAGTAGTTAGTTGTTCCACCAAAGAAAGATTATCAGATTTATCTTCAAAAAATTTAGACAATTCCTCACCTAGTGCATCCCATGTAGGAATGGATCCAATTCGGAGAGTTCAGAACTAGTCCAACTATTTTCCTTTCAATGATGTATCTAGTAGCCTCAAAGCTACATCCTCCTCCATGATGTGATGGACGTTGCAAAGAGAAGCAATATCTCTCATGTGCTCAATAATTGTTGTTTTTCCTTATCCCGTGAAAGATGGCAGTCCTTTCAATGCTACTAATGGTATGTTGTTGTGATTTGAAATCCTCAAAGGACTACCTTGATCAAATGGCACAAAAGGTATTCTTCTAGTCATTCTATGTGGTGTTTCAGAAAAATTCGCAGCTGCTGATGGTTCTTCTTCTGATGGTTGTTCAAGAATAACTTGAAATTGAAGTGTTGGAGGACTTTCTGAATATTCTTAATCTGAATTTTGTAAATCACTGTAGTAAGTGGGAGGAGTTGAACTTCTCTCATACCTTCTTATTCTTGGTCTTCCTGGATTCCTACCCCTTGTTATAGGCTGGATGGAGAGCTCTTTTGGACCTCTAGGCTATCTCTGTAAAGTTCTTCCTCTCCTAGTATGTGATAACTGCAAATACTCAAACTCTTTTCCACTCCTTGTTTGGATTATGTTCATGTATCACAAGGAGTCTCACTAGGCATGCCAAAAACTGTTGAGGTTTCAAATTACCACCCCAAATCAGGCATTGGGGCTTTGACAGTACTCTATCCTAACATGGAAACCTTCTCTAGTTATGGGTGGACTATGAATGAGAAGGAGTCTCCGAATTCTAGGATGGTTCCTATTTCATATGTGATATCACCTCCTGATTGATAACTTAATGGGAAAAGGGAAGAAGGAAACTTTTGAAACAAAACTGGAAGTAAAAGTGAGTTGATACACCAAAAATGAGTTCAAACTTTGCTTGAGAGATAAAACAATAACTCCTACTCATATATCAAAGGTTTGATACTTAATATCTCTACTCAACATATAGGCTAATAAATATCACTACTAGGGTTGAACCACAAATAGCTTGACCAGTCAACAAATATACAGATTCCTTACAAGGATTTGAATTGTTGATCACCTTGAGGAGGAATATGGATACACTCACTTCTCTTGAATATCAATTAAATAAACACTTGCAAAGAATGATGAAAACATGATTTTGAAGCTCAAAAATATGTAAGGCAATGAATCATATACTTTATTTCTTCTCAAAATCTGACAAAGTGGTTACAAAAGGATCTCCAAGGCATCAAGGAACAAAGAATTCACTTTTATCCCTTTCTCTGAAACTTGCAACCCCTAAACCCGAAGTAAAAGGTCCCCTATATAGCCCATATGGCCCAATTTTGAAAAAAAATATCGCCTTCCAAAAGTCCTCCAAAATAGCAAATGATCAAACCTAAGGCTTAATGACTGCCCTAAACCAAGCCCTAAGTCTAGCCCTAAACATGGCCCCTAAATTTGGTTCTTAAAAGATACATATTTTTACACATTCACTAACCTTACTACATGATATATCAAATATGCATACCCCTAAATGCATAAACCCCAACACATAACCTAAAACCATTGTATGAAAACCTAACTCCCAAGTCAACACCATAGTATGAACAAACCCTAACTCCCAAGAAACCTGACCAAAGTCTAGAAAATTTAAGATAAGTCTAGCTCTATGCTCAACTACAGCTCATAGCTAACATGATCACACCCACGAAAAAGATAGAATGTTTTCTTCGTGACACAAAAGTACTGTTGTGGCACTATTTTTGGGAATGTCGAGGCACTGTGAACTGACAATACTTTAACTCCATTTGGAAGTGGATTCAAAAACTAGGTAAAACTCATTGCATAGTATTTATTCATCTCATTATACTTAGGGTTTTCTCTATGGCACCGCCATGCTTGGTTGAATCTAGAACTTTGGAAGCCATGATTAATGGCGCTGTATCTATATCTTGACTATGTGAAGAAGTTCCGGCTTCTCAGGCTCTATGGGAAACCGTGAGTTTTGAGCTTTGTTTTCCATAACATATGATGCCTTCTATGGATTTTCTCTTCAAAGATACTTGAGTTTGGGGTTTTTTTGCTAGAACTTGGGCTCTGTAAATAGTGAGTTAACACCTGTGGCTTTTATTGCATAGAAACACATGAGAAATAGTCTATATGGCTTGGGCTCTTGAGGTTTTAATTCCATGTGATATATGGTGTTGGATGTATGCCTTGAATTTGGGCTTGGAGTTTGATAGGTTTCGAATCAGCCACCGTAAGCTTGGACTAAGTCTACGTTGTGGTTGAAAGATGTGGAGTTACCCATGGAATTCGGTCTTGGAACTTGGCATATTTCAGCCATAGCTTCAGACTCATTCCCAATTTAGGGTGAACTATGAATGAAGCTTGCAGTGGCCATGGATTTTTATGTTGGCACATACAGAGCTTGGGCTCCATTTATTTTGTTGGCCTATACCCACAACACTTGGCATCTCTTCTACATTTCAAACTTAGCCTTCTTATCATTTCTCTTCCAGATAAGTTATCCTCACATCCTCTGCAACTTCTACATAAATAAATGCAATCTGTTGTAGCTCAAGTTCTAATCTTTTGCATATCTTTAAAGAAGTCAGGTTCTTGTAACTTCATTTTTATGAGCTCTTAAAAAGACTCACATCATTCAGCAACAAACTAGGGTTTCTCTTGTTTACTTCTTGTGTCAACTCCATCATTGTAGCATGAACTATTACTGTACCTTAAGCTTTGATTGAGCTTGCTTTGTCCGTTGTCATTTTCTTCATTACTGTTCACTATTTTTTGATGAATAGTAAAACAATAGGAACACACACATGGCTGTTATGGTGAATCTGGAAGTGAACTCGACCATGTGCAAGCTTGTCAGTGTTTTTGTTTGCAATATGAACTCGGGCTTCCTCCATGGCTATCTTGTTATACATAACTGAACTCCACTTAATGTTTTCAAACATGACAATACTTTCATGAGCACAAAACATGTCTCTCTCTATCAAGACCGAATTTTATCTTCATTGTCTGAGAAACACATAAAGTTTTCTTTTCTCTTCTTTTCCAGCATGTTTATAATGTTAGAAAAAAAAAATTTTGTACTAGTAAAACCGTGAACATGTTTTATCAAAAAATGAAAATATTACATGTTTAAACACTCTGAGAGTGTTATCCCTCTTATTTTAAAAAACACACTATTATTTAATTGCGTACAAGATACCATCAATGGGGTTCGAGCACGGGCTCGTGACTCCCATAGCCAATACTTATAATAGGAACCTTATTAAACATGGATATCCCACAAGCATGGTTGTATTCTCTGTATGCATGATGAACATTACATTCCAATATACCAGAATAAGATGTATTCTACCAAATTCATCTGCATAAAATCATCACTTGAAACTTGCATTAAGGGCATGTATACTATACTCTTTTGAAGTCATGAATCACCATAGCATCATTTGAGTTGTTTAGCTTATGAATACACCCTGTTTTTCTTGCTCAAAATATAGTTGTTTTCTATGAATGCTCACTCCATGAAAGCACATTAACATACTGTTATTGAAATTCTCGCTCAATGTTCTTTTACTTGCATCGCACATGCAATTTGTCAATTCTGTTATATATCCCCATTTTTTGCAAATCCTATGTAAAAACATTAGGGTGCAAGCACAAAGTTGAGTGCCAATTCCGCGGAAGTCCGTGGCCAAAAAAAATTGGTGAATAGAAATGGGCACCCGTTTTTAAAAAAATAGGTGCCCATTAAAGTTCGGGTGCCCAAGCCGTAAATATAAAATGGGTGCCCATTTTAGTTCGGGTGCCCGTGGCAAAATGGGCACTCATTTTTAAAAAAATGGGTGCCCATTTTTTAAAACTATTTAAATTTTTTTTTAAATCATTTTGCAAATCATTTTCACAATTTGCAAAATGTGATTACGTTTTTCTCTAAACAGGTACCCACTTTTGAGAGCTACCACTGACCCCCCTGCTGCCATTTTTCCTACTACAGGTACGTATTATTGTTTTTTATTTTATTTTTATTTTTAATTTTTTTTATTGTTGTTTTTAATTAGTTTAATGTTAAAAAAATGTACATTGTGTTTATTGTTTACTATTTAATGTTTACAATTTTTTTAAATAGGATTAAAATAAATTGTTATATTTAGTTTTAAATTTTAATTTGTAAATTATTTTAGAAAACTAAATAGAA
>MU225696.1:2690631-2705184 GCA_018584345.1 Thuja plicata
TGTCTAAACAATCTACTCGTGTATGTCCTAATCTGTCTCCATGAAACCAAACCATCTAGATTGTCTAGCACATCATTTTTAATTTGAAATTTTTCATTCATTTCATTATCATCCAAAGGGGTTTCTTCTCAATTGGTGTTTGTATGTCTACATCCACATTGTTGATCTCATAATTTATCGTTTGATTGTCAATTTCAATTGGGGTTTGAATTTCACTTTCAATTGGTGTTTGATTTCCAGATTCTTTATCATTATGATTAACATTACTAATTTGTTGTGTTTGATGTGCAATATAATCTATTACTCTATTTTCTGGAATAAAATATAATTGATTTAAAGAGTAACCCGCTAATACAAAAAGATCAAGTTCTTTATCACAATAAGTTTTATTTGGCTGTGAAGACATACCTGTATCCAACACTTCATTAGAAAATGCACCTGAATTTTCTCCTATTGCATTTTCTTCTTCAACCTCTGCATCCATCATGGTGTCCTCATTGTTCTCATCTTCTGAACTGATTGTTGAACTTGATGCTCTCAAATTATCAAGGTTTCAAATTCTTGCTCTTTTTTCTCGTTGTCGTTTTGCCTCTTTCTCTCTATTTGCTGCAATCTCATCAGCTGTCAGAACCTTTCTTTGCCTCTTTCTGTGTTTTTTTGATCCCATGTTTGCACCAAATTTTTAATTCAAATGAATCCCTTCTTGTTAGATCCAAAATAAGACAAGAAAAGAGAATGTTCTTTCAAAATATTCTTTCTGTAACACGGATATGTCATACAAATGATTGAATAATCATCAAGCATTGAGAGCAGGCCCACAGAACTATTTTTTGTCTCCAATGGATCTTTTAGAAATGGGCACTTATTATTTAAATGAAATGGGTGCCCGTTTATGAAACGGGCACCCGTTTCGGTTTCAACAGTCCAAAAAAAACGGGCACCCATTTTTTAAATTTCAAATAATGGGTGCCCGTTTCTAAAAACTAGAAGTGGGGACTATACCTCCGCCTTATTTTTTGGTTTGGGACAGGCTCGGTCCCACCAAGCTTGTGCTTGGCCTTGCAAAAAAATGACTAAGGCATTTACAAATAAAATTTGCGCCTTGTCATGATTTTTCAGAGGTCAACCCGAATGAAATTTTAGACGAAATAAAAACCCATTTCAGTTCATATTGTACAAATTATACAAATATAATTTTTATAATGATATGACAAATTTTAGTATTTTTCCAATAATTATTATGCCAAATTGGTACCTAAAGTTGAAATAGTAAGGTTAACTAAAATTTTAATAACTTTTTGATTTTAGGTTTTTTAAAAAATGAATTATATGTGACCAATCTACATAGAATTTCCTTCAAGATAAAAAAAAAAAAAAAAAAATCTAAAAAAAGTGAAATTTTCATCAAATTATGGTGGTCGTACACCAGAGGCTTTGAAAATGTACTTTATACTCAATTAAAAATGAATAAAAAAAAATATTCAATTAAAAAAAAATCAAAAATATTCTGACCAATATTTTATGTGTTAGCTACCTTTCCCCAAAAGGATTTACAAAAATTCATTTATTTACTTCAAAATAGGGTGGTCGTACACGTGTGGTATGGTCCTAAAATAAATATTTTGAAAAGGGATTTTTAAACATGCCTACTAAAATATATCTTTTACCATGTGGGTATTAAAAAAAATTACATATTTGAAAACTAGACTCCGAGCACTACATTTTCTATTAGTGGATTTTTGTGAGATTCAATCTCTAAGTGCCTCAAATTTTGACATCAATTGATTGCACATTTGAAAAATAGGAAAAACGCTTCCACTTTTTGCCCAAAAAGTGGACTCAACTTCTTGCTGGCACCCATTACTTTGATTTTTCCTTGCATTATGAGAGTGAACACCTTCTCTTCCATTTATTCATATTCCTTAAAAACCCTTCATTGCTCATGTGCCTCATGCAGCATTATTGAATCTTTTTATGCATCTGCATCTTCTCCTTTGCATTTCTCTTGTGACCTATACTTAGTTACTTGTTCATCTATTGCACACATATCACCAATCAATCTATTAGGTCATCAAACAAAATGAACCAATTAATGTTTGTGGGCGAGTGTTATTTGAGATGACACTCATACATGAATGTTGGTTGGTTTGTTTGTGTTTGTTAAACTAACATCTTGACCTAATTCTGAAAAAGCACTAATACATTTGGTACCAAATTGCAACGGTAGTGCCGTTGCAGTTTTTTCATCACAACCTTGTCGTTGTCGCAATTGTGACGACAGACCGTCGTAATTGCGACGACAACAAGGTTGTGACGGAAAAACTGCAACGGCACTGCCGTTGCAATTTGGTACCAAATGTATTAGTGAAGGTTTCTTAGATAGAATAACTAAGTCCCTTCTATTCAGATATCTATTTTCACAAAATAAAAAGCAACATACATCAGAATGATCATTAATAGTAAAAGGTTTCATATTTAGAACAAGTCCCTTTAATACTATCTTTCACTTAGTGTGGGTGCACATTTATTTGTTACATTGAATTTGTCAGATTGATATGCACCATTAGAAGAATTGACTATATGATATTTGTATCTCATGTATTTCTTAGATCCATCTTGATCTAAAACCATTTTCTCTCTCAAGATGCAGGTAAAACCCTAAATACTTGATGAAGATGAAGACCTACACTTGGAGACCTAGGACCAAACAAACAACCAGCTGATAACCATCACACAAGGCAATGCATGGGACCCCTAATCCATACTTCTATCATGCTTTATATTTCTACAAATGTACTCTTGTGATTGATGGGAAATGTGAAATATGACAAGGAACTTGTATATTACAATCAGTGTGAATGCACAATGTAATTGATCAGTTATAAATTTGAAATTCAGAAATGTGATCAATACTTAGAGTACAATGATAATATTTGACAATGAATGCAATGATGAAATGTTAATCAATAGTACTTGAAGGATAATATTAATTGGACCCCTAAAAAATGCAATCTTTTCTTATTTTTGTTTATTTCTTTTGAATGATGTTATTTTGGGTAATAGTGATTGAATAATACCTTTGATTCATGGTAGCCTCTGTTCTTGGTTCTTGCTAACTAAATTAACCTTTTGTTGTTCTAGTTCTTGAAACTTTCAATCTGATCCATAGATGTTCTCGTAGGCTTCATTAATCCTCTCTTCTATATACACACATGTATAATGAATGATTGCATCATCTATTTATAAGATGGATTGACATCATCAATTTTCACAAAAAATAATGTTAACTCTAAGATCAGGTTTACAACTTTTACCTTGATCTCCTAGTCTATGTGTTTTAAATCAGTTAGACTGATTAACACACTTAAATTCATGTTTATTGTCCCTAAAGAAATGGTTTTAAAAAAAATAAAAATTCTATAAATAGAATGAGATTGATTTATCTGACGTGGAAGTCAGATCCACTTTTTGCGGACTACAACTAAGTTTCAGTTTTTGATGTTCGGTTATGCTCTGAATTTAGTTGAATATCTTTCAGGTTTGTTGGTTGAACTATTCTCTCAATTTTCTCTTTGACTATCTCTCAATTTGCACTGTATCCGGAATGTCGGGTTCCTTTTTATCCTTTCCAGTTTGTATCTTTGGTGTACACACAAAGTTGTGTTGTATGTTCTCTTTGTACTTAGCAATTTTCGGTGATCTCTTTAGATTTGATTTTCAGTTTGCTCTTTTTTTTTTCTTTTGGTGTATACTTACTAAAAGTGGTGTTTGCATACTAATGGAAAATTAATTTCATCAATCTCCCCCTTTGACATAACTATAAAAAATAGATGTGCAAAATACTAACAAAATGTTAAGTATGTACAACATATATAATCCTTAGTCATATCCTTAGTCATTTCATGAGCCCCCTATGTATATGCCAGTATATCATTATTTTTGGTAGTACTGTATAGTTTCCTTCCTATCTGTACATATCATATCTTTCCCTCTTTAAAATACATATACATATCATTTTCCTGTCTAAATACATATCATTTTCCCCCTTTTTTATTTTAAGGAAAAATGTCTATACCTTATAGCTTATCAAAAATGTGAGAGTGTGAGGACTTCATGTCTTCCATCATTTTATCCCATTGTTCCTTCAATTTCTCTAGAGCCATGTTCTCGAGTGCAATCTTGGAATGCATATCGTAGATGTTGTCTGCTACAGACATCTCACGGGTTGCTATCATTTGCCTTGTTGAATTGATGTGTTGTTGAAGCATTGTAAGGTTTGGTAGAAGTTGATCTTGGAGCTCAGTGACCTCTTCTCTGAAGTGTGTCTCTTCTTCCCATTGTTCCTGCCTTAAGCTTTTTATTTCAATGATTTTCTCATAATGTAGCTTTAGTGCATTGTCATCGGTGGTTAAGCTGTTTGCACTGTTAGCTAGATCTAAATCTAAGTTTTCTATGTTTTAACTATTCTCTTTAGTGAACTTTTCCAGTGTTCTTAGTTGTTGAATCAAGGAAATAGCTTCAACTATAATTGGATCTAATTCACTAATGAATTATAAAATCTTTACCTTGTTGACTACCACTTTTTGGCTGATGTTCTCAATAAGTTTCTATTGGTACTTATGCTCTTCTCTCTCTTCCATTGCCTTATCTGCATCAATGTTTTGTGTTGTAATTGCTTCAGTGAGAGTGGATAGTTGATCAAGTATTGGATTATTTTGATCAACATCAACATCAGGTACAATTTGGTACAATATGTCCCTTGTTGTTTCCAGTACCATGGAGTATTGTTGTTGTTTCCATAGTTTCTCCTATAATGCCTTACTTTGGCATATTTCATCGTATTCTTTCAATGCTTCATAATCAAGTGTAGTTGGGTCACATTTGGGTATCTCAATGATTTCATCTAAAGTGACATCCAACTTATTCTTCTTGTTTTTTGTTTTACTTGAATGAAATATCATTACCAGTTTCTCAGATTTGTCTGTTGTGCTTGATGAAGTGATTTGTGGTGCTTCTTTTTGCTCCTTTGTTTCAGTTTCATCTTGTGAGTTTTCTGTAGACGTCTCCAAATTAACCTTTAAATTGTCAGTAGAAACATTTTCAGTATCCTTAGGAGTGCCATCTTTGGGTTTATCTCCTTCATCGGTGTCCTTATGCACTTCATTTGTCTTTTTTTGTGCATCATTATTTGTTGTATCTCCATCTTCTTTCTTTGTATCTCCTCATGTAACCTTGTCGTTATTGATTACTGTGTGAGTGTCTCTGATGTCCTTCTCATCATTGGTGTTGTCTTTCTTTCCTTCATCCTCTGCATCCTCTAGAATATCTATTTCAGGTGACTTGGCTATTTCTTGAATAATATTGATAGCTTGTATCAATATTGGTATGTTGCATGGTATGTTCACATGTGCAGTATCAACTGTTGTGTCCTGCTCTTTGGTTGTGTCCTTGGTAACATTGACATCTTCATCTTTCTCTACTTCTTCTGTTGGATCATCGATAATGTCAATGATTGTGTTATCCACAATGCTATCATTTGTGGTGTCAAGCCATGTTTCATCTAAAACATCCATATTTTTGTTGTCATTTGTGTCTTGTTCTTCCTTGTCTAGCTCAACTGATGTATCATCTTCTGCATCTTTGATTAATATTTGTTCTTGAGTTTCCTTATCAACATCTTTCTATCGTAGGTCTGTCTCGGGGCTATCTTCCTCAATAGGTCTATTGAGTATTTTACTCCATTTCTTGTGGATTTCTTGTTTAATCTCTATAAGCCTCCCTTCAAAAAATTTGTAGGCTCTTAACTTGGGTGAGAATTCCTTTTTATGGTTCTCCATCATTTTATCAATTTCTTCCTTCTTGGATTCAGAAGGCATGAGAGTAACAAGTAATCTTTCTCTTATTTCCTTCTCATTCTTTAAATAAAATGTCCATCTAGCATATAGTCTATCCAAGAGTTCTCTTGGTACATTATTGCCATCAAATTGAATCGGTACATATTTGAATTTATACATCTTTTCTATGATGGCATCTTCAACTTTATTCTGATGTTCTGGATCTAGTTTCAACCATCTTCTAATCTTAGAATCTGTGATAGATCCTAAATTTGCTATAGATTTTCATGCCTCATCAATGCTTTCTAGAGCTTTAACCTTTTCTGCCTCTACACCTTCATCTTTCTTGGTGTCCTCAATGTCTTCTCTTGTCCTGATGAGCTTCCTTAGTCTTTTTTTTTCCCTCATTTCAGTTTGGCCGCTTTCCTCTTGTATGTTCTAACTTTTCCTTTCTTTACAGGTGAAGGACTTGAATCCTTAGACGTTTGGCTTCTTGTTCTAGAAGTAGTTGTGGTTCTTGGCTTCTTAGTTGGTGGAGGAGGTGGTAAATCTGACTCTATGGCCTCAGAGTCATTCTTTTCTTCAGCTTCACCGATAGGTAGATGTCCTTCAATTTCTTCCTCATTTTCAATTTCTTCATCATGTTTGGTTTCTTCCTCTATTGCCAATAGTATCTTCTTAAGGTTCTTGACCATTTTGTCCTTTTTCCTTACCGTTTTCTTTACAACTAGGCCAGATTTTATTCTTGATTTGGAATCCTCATAAGTTCCAAACTTAGGTTGTTTCTTATCTAATGGTTCATTTTTAACAAGGCATTAATTGCCTTAGATGCTTGATCAATATTTATCTCATATTCTAATGGTTGAAGCCATGTTGTCCTTGGTACAACGGGCTTGATATAAGTGTGGTCTGTATCAACCATGAAACATATTTCATCTTTTCATTTCTCAATGAGTTTCTCAGGGATCCTTACCCTCTCTTGCATTTGGTCTTTGAATACATTAAAGTATTCATCCATGATTGTCTCAAAATTATCTCCCAGTGAGGTTATGTGTTCACTAATTTGCATGGTGACTAGTTTTGTTCTATCCCATTTGACATCTCCTACTGATGGGAATGTTTCTTGAAAGTAGAAGAAAATGCACATTATAAGTGAGCCAAACTTACATGTGTTTATCTTTGCATTCCTTATAGTCTTCAAATTATCTTCTAACTTGTTTAGTAGAAGTTCAAATAAATCTAACTGAGATCCCTTCTTCACAATCTTGTAAGTTGTGTCTATTTCACTTGATGCTATGCTATTCATCCTACTAGCTTGAAATAATTTGTAGCCTAAAATACATGCTCCAAATTTCATCTCATCATCGGTAATGGTTGATACCTTTAATCCTCTGTCATCCCATTTGGCTCCTGTGATCATTTTGAGTCTTGGCTTTGTGTGGGTGCTTCAGTGGTTTTACCTTTTTGGTTTTAGGGTAACTGGTGACTGCATGGATAACATCTCAGGTTATAATCTTTGGTTCATCCTGCCATATTTTTTTATTGTGCATTCGGCTCAATACTAACCGAATCCACTCAGTTTTGAAGACCTTTAGGAATAACAAGGAATTAGTCAGCCCTTTAACTTCTATATGTTTAAGCTCATCTTTTAATGTTCCATCTTCATTGCATAGCTTCTTATAAGATTTTTCTACCTTTGAATCACCTATTTCTGCAATGTTGTAGTGGATGAATGATTGCACGTCTTCGATGAGTAAAACCTTAGCTAGTATTTGCGAGAATGCTCCAGCATCATCGGGTTCTAAAGAAACCTTAGGGTGAATCTTGTAGTGTGGTTTCTCACATGCTGAATTTTCGATGAGCTTAATTAAACTCATCCTTCTTGTTGTTCTTCAATTTGATGGATCTCGAAGTTGTGGCCATTTTTAGGATTTAGGGCTTTCTGAGAAATGTGCGAAATAGAGTTGTCAGTTTCTGTAGAACTTACTGTTTACACCAATAGTAATTTCTGATCTTCTTTGGAGTGCTGGTGGTTGAGTTGATATCAATTTGTGATCTTGTCATAGTTTGCACAAAAATTGCTCTGGTCGCTTTGCTTGAGTCATGGTGAATAATGAGACCCTTTCGTCATCCTTTTATAGTTGTTTTCCCTAAAAGGTGAGTCATTAATGCTTACCTACTCTTCAGTGTGTGAAGACGGAGTTTGTCAGTTAATACATTAACTTCCCTCTAGTGACAATGTCACATTTTGGGGTGGTTGTTTAACTCTTCACTTTTACCGATGGGTTTTAGTGTTGCAAACAACTTGTTTAGTTTGCTTGGTTACCGACGAGGCTTGGTTTACACGGCCAGCCTTATCCAGCACACTCTAAGTGTTGACTGCTTAGAGTGTTTTTTTAAATTTTTATATGTTTGGAATTAAACTGGCTTAAACATATATCTATTGAGCGTATGCATTTCTTTATATTGTTATGCATCTTTGGGAAGGCATTAGCATCATTCATTTGCATTATGATTCAGTGTTTACATTTGGAATTTATTTGCAAGTCAACGCTTAGAGTGTGTTGGTTAAGCCGGCCGGGTTTACATAAGAAAATATTGTTTCTTATGTTAACCAACGCTTCTCGGTAAGTGTAGGTAGTTTTAGCTTTGATTATATATCGATGGATTTCAGTATGTATGCCCGATAGCATAGTTATCACAGATTTCAACAAGTAATACTATGATGCATCTTTACTTATGCTAACTTGGCATTTTATTAACATATTATGGAACTGATGTAAAATGATAACTTGGGGTAATGCAATTCAATACTTTCTTGTTCTTCTTAGGTGGGGGTGGTGATGTCACCAGATCTAGTGGATGGGGTGTCACAATTTGCATTGCTTGGTCCAGCTTCATCATTGTTTGAAGCCTTTCTCCACATTTTGTCTCTTGTGCTCTAGATGTCTTCAATGGTATTTCCATTGGGATATATGCTGGTCTATGTCATTCAGTCTCTACAGTCTTTCTTGAGATGACCTACTTTATGATAGTGTAAGCATGTCATTCCAGGGTTAGTCCAGCCTATAGACTTTCTAGTCCACTGTCTCACATAGTTTGCAAAAATGTGACCAAATCTTCCACATATTGTACAATTTTTTGAAGTTTTCTAATCCCATACATATTGGTTACCGACTCTTTTTGGTTGATAAGGAGTTTCTTGACCTTTAGGCTTCCATGCTTGCCTTTTCTTTTTCCAGCATTCAAGAGTTGTGTGCCCATTCATTTTTCAAGTATAAAACTATTTGTCCATGTATGTTTCCTTCTTTGTTTTTTTCATCTCAGATTTACATTCATACGCTTTGTGTCCTTTCTTGTTACATTTATAACAAAATCCTATGAATGAAGATGTAGATTTAGGAATACCTTTCATTTTGCCTCTACATACATTTGATGTGTGGCCTTTCTTTCCATAGTGATTGCATATAAGCTATCTTTGTCTTGGATTTGTATACACATTCTTCAGACCAAATTGATTTGATGATTCTCCATTCTCAGTAAAACCTAGACCGGTGTTGTTGTTGACTCTTCATTGTACTTCAATAAAATCATCCATTCTTTTATTGCTTTCTTCAGTTTTCTTGATAATTTCATTATGTTGCTGCTGAATTCTTATTTCACATTTCAAATTTTCATTCTCATCCCTTATCTCACCAATAGCTTCTATTCTTTCAATGAGTTCAACATTTATTTTGTTTGTCTCTTAACTCATAAGAATAATCTGATTTGTAATCTCATGGTGATGCTCTGTAAGTCTTTGTATTTCAGACTATTTTCCTTGTATCTTTTCTATAATCTTTCTTCTATCATCAATAGCTAGTGTTCTTTCTTTCTCAACTTCTCTAGCATTGTTCATGAAATTAATCATTCTTACCATCTGTGTCTCTTGACCGATTTGTAGAGATTTCAATTGTTCAGCCAGATGTTGATTGATTTTAGTTAGGCTTGTGATGCTTTCTCTTGATGTGTCTGATGCTTTTCTTGTAGCTGATCCTGAAGACTCAAATAAATCTAGTATCTCTTCGTCATGATAATCTGTCTCATTACAGTGAGATACCATAATCTTTCTTTCATCTAACAGCTATCTCATATTGATTCTAGCTTCTTTATACTACTCATAGAACATCTCAATTTTTAGCTTCTTATTTACAATATTCTTGTCGAGTATGTACTTCTCTATTATATGATATTTTCTCTTAAGCCTTTAATATTTTCCAAAGAAGAGACTTATCTCTGATACCAATTGTTGGAATTAATGGGAAGTGTGTACTAAGAGGGAAGGGGTGAATTAGTACCTCTAAAACTTTTGTATCCTTTAATAAATTAACCTTGTTGTAGTCAATTGTTTATCCAACCATCTAATCTATACTATCTTGATGTAAGAAATACCAGTTCATAAACTTAACATACATGTGACCATTCATAGAAACATTTATGAAAGTAATTCACACATAACACAAGATATTATATCACAGAAAACTCCTGTTAGGAAGTAAAAACTGTGATGGGGATGAAACCCAAAAAATCTTCACTATCTGCATATTGGAAGGGGCTAGTTAAGGCTTAGAATTTGATCACTTCTGATGATATACCTGGTTAAGAGTATCATTTGAGACCTGCTAAAGTCTACTTGGTTAAGATCTTTATCAACAATGTTGAGTGTTCACTCGGTTAAGATATTTATAGTTGGACTGTTAAATCCACCTTCCTTGAAAGGATTTTTACACTTTTCTCCACTTGTTAGAATGATAGCAAATTAAAATTTGAACTGGTGTATGAAATATCCTATTGCTGATACAAATCTATTTAACTTTACATGAATAAGATTATCATGTAATGTGATTGAAAAATGCCTCTAATTCTCGGTAGCCTCTAATCTTGGTTCTTGCTAACCAAATTCACCTTTTGTTGTTCTGGTTCTTGAAAATTTCAATCTGATCCATAGATGTGCTTGTAAGCTTCATTCATTCTCTCTTCTATATTCACAAATGGATAATGAATTATTGCATCATATATTTATAAGATGTATTGATATCATCAAGTTTCATGAAAAACAATGTTAACTCTAAGATTAGGTTTACAAATTTTTCCTTGATCTCCTAGTCTATGTGTTTTAAATTAGTTAGACTGATTAAAGAACTTACATTCATGTTTCCTATCCCTAAAGAAATGGTTTTAAAAACAAATCAAGATTCTATAAATAGAATGAGATTTTTTTATCTGATGTGGAAGTTGGATCCACTTTTTGTGGGCTGCAACTGACTTTCAGTTTCTGATGGTTGGTTATGCTCTGAAGTCAATTGACTTTCTTTCGAGTTCCTTGGTTGAACTATTTTATTAGTTTTCTCTTTGACTGTCTCTCAGTTTTCACTCTATCCTTCATGTCAGGTTCCTCTGTCGGGTTCCTTTTTATCCTTTCCGCTTTGTATCTTCGGTTTAAACACAAAGTTGTGTCGTCAGTTCTCTTTGTACTTAGCAGTTTTCAGTGATCTCTTTATATCTAATTTTTGGTTTGCTCTTTGTTTTGTTTTTCGGTATATACTTACCGAAAGTTTTGTTTACATAATAATGGAAAATTAATGTCATCATTATTTTTGTTGGCAAGTGGAGATAAGAATCTCAGCACTGATGATGAGAGTATGGATGAGGATGAGTTGATGAAGATATCCTTCATGGTATTTGATAAAGAGAAAAAGGTATCTGAGAAGATAAGTTAGAAGAAGACAAGGGTAATAGAAATTTCATTTGATACTGTCAACAAATTCCTACCTATACATTTTTCTTTGCAATCGAAGGACAGTGCGGAAAACTTCAACAAAGTATTGGATGACTTTGACAATCACTATGAGTCCTTGGAGAAGATTGTTGAAGACAAAGCAAAGAAGTACCTTGCAAATAAGTTGGAATATATATATATATATCATGGGCCTTCAGAATATTGAACAAAACTATATCTGAGGCAAGGAGTTATATATTTATTGTATAAATCTTGTTAGAAATCTCAAAAACATTGAGGAGATAATAGAAAAGGATAGACTAACTCTGGACAAGATAATGGATACTTGTGAGACCTCTTCACACTCTATATTGGAGTAATACAAAGAAGTGTCTAGGATATTGGAAAAATTAACCGTTTTGGATACAAAGAAAGAGATATTTGTGGGAAGACTTGGTATGCTGAAGAGTTTAATCACTCCTAAGTTATCAATTCTTGAGACACATCTTTCTGACATGGAGAAGACAATGCAAGCCCTCACAGAACATATGCCTACCGACCTAAAGGTAATAGGGATATCTTCTTTTACACTGAATGGGATGATTCATGTGAATGAGATACCAGTGAAGACTTTGTCAAAGGAAGTGAAGATCTTGGAGAGCTCATTGTTAAATGTTCTAAAGATGGTATAATTTTTGATAAGCAGTGACACAACTTTGTTATGTACTCTACATTTTTGTATACCTTTTCCATCGATGTCAAAGGGGAGAAGAGAATATATGAAAAATATATAGAGTAGAGAAGATATATATGTAATGGAGATGAAGAGTGTTGTATATATCTTTTTTTTTTTTTGTATTGACACTTAGTCATTTTTCACTAAGTGTTGCCATCAATGCCAAAGGGATAGATTGTTAATATGTGGTACATTCAGGAGTGTTCTGGAACACTTGAGGGTTTTTATTAATGGTAACACATCAATTATGGATGGTCTCTTTATATCAAACATAGTTTTGGAGTTGTGACTTGTAAAAATGACTAAATATAGAAAGCAAAATACAGAGTATAGCAGTACCATTTTGGTTAGCAAAGATCGTATATGACAAATGGAGACATGAGAGATTAGGAGAAGATATTTTGGGAAATTTATGACCTTTTATTAAGGTCTCTCATGTTTTTGTGTTACAGGTAGTAAGTTACAGTACTATGAAGACATGTGAAGATAGAGTAACAGTGATACATCACAGATGAAAGGTCACGATGTTTGAGTGAGTATAAGGCGAAGTCTAAATGTGCTATTTTGGATTTGGATTGTGGACTACCTATTTTTGTAGTGTACGATCTCTGACTTGCTAGTTAATTTTTTTATAGGTATTAATTCTATTTTGTGATGTATTTGGGAGTCGATTGGGTAATGTAATATATATATATACTCATGCATCTTTTTCTTCATTTTTCTTATTGGCAAGTGGAGATGAGACTATGAGCACTAATGTTGAGAGTATGGATGAGGATGAGTTGATGAAGCTATCATTCATGGAATTTAATAAAGAGAAAGAGAGATCTTAGAAGAAAATTTAGAAGAAGACAAGGGTAATGGAAAGTGAATTTGATATTGTCAACAAAGTCCTACCTATACCCTTTTATTTTCAATCAAAGGACAATGGAGAGAACTTGAACAAAGTATTGGATGACTTTGACAATCACTATGAGTCCTTGGAGAAGAAAGCTGAAGAAAAAGAAAATAAGAAGTACCTTGTGAAGAAGTTGGAATATATATGAAAGTCTATGTCATGGGACTTGGGAATATTGAACAAATCTATATGTGCGGCAAGGAGTTGTGTATCACATGGAAGGGAGTTATATAGTTGTTGGAAGGGAGATAATAGAAAAGGATAGACTAAATCTAAACAAGATAATGGACACTCGTGAGACCTCTTCACACTCTATATAGGAGTAATATAGAGAAGTGTCTAGGATATTGGACAAATTAATTTGTTTTTGATACAGAGAAAGATAGATTTGTGGGAAGACTTGGTATGCTGAAGAGTTTAATTACTCCTAAGTTATCAATTCTTGAGACACATCTTTCTGACATGGAGAAGAAAACACAAGCCTTCACAGAACATATTACTACAAACCTAAAGGTAACAGAGACATCTTATTTTGTACTCAATAGGCTGATTCATGTGAATCAGATACCAGTGAAGACTTGGTCAGAGGAAGTGAAGATCTTGGAGAGCTCATTCCAAGATGTGTTAAAGATGGTATAATTTTTGATAAGTAGTGACACAATTTTGTTACGTACTCTACATTTGTGTATACCTTTTCCATTGATGTCAAAGGGGGAGAAGGGAAGAAATGAAAAACATATAGAGTAGAGAAGATATATATGTAAAGAAGATGAAGAGTGTTGTATATATATATATATTTTGGTATTGACATTTAGTCATTTTTCACTAAGTGTTACCATCAATGCCAAAGGGAAAGATTATTAACAAGTTGTACATTTAGGAGTGTTCTCGAACACTTGAGGGTTTTTATTTATGGAAACACATCAATTATGTATTTTCTCTTGGTGTCAAACATAGTTTGGAGTTGTGACTTGTAAAAATGACTAAATATAGAAAGAAAAATTACAAAGTATAGCAGTACCATTTTGGTCAGCAAAGATATTATATGACAAATGGAGACATGAGAGCTTAGGAGAAGATATTTTGGGAAATGTATGACCTTCTATTGAGGTCTCTTATGTTTTTGTGTTGAGCGTAGTAAGTTACAGTATGATGAAGACATGTGAAGACAAAGTAACAGTGATACATCACAGATGAATGGTCGTGATAATTGAGTGAGTAAAATGCAAAGTCCAAACATGCTATGTTGGATTTGGATTGTGGACTACCTATTTTTTATAGTGTATGATCTCTAACTTGGTAATTAATTTTTGTATAAGTATTAATT
>MU225696.1:2730423-2757744 GCA_018584345.1 Thuja plicata
ATCTAAAGTTCTAAGATTAAAATTAGAATAGGATTAATACATTGTACCCCAGTTCTGAAGGTAATTTCCCACAAGTGCTACACTGAACTAAATCTCCATCATGATGTTACCACAGGCACGACATTTAGCATGGAATTATTTGAATTTTTAATCTATCTACTAATAATCACTTAAATAATGCAACACTTAAACACATCATGAATTAGGATAAGATGGTACCTCTGCCTAGACCTAAGAGTGCTGCTAGAGCTGTTCCACCCTTGACGTGTGCATTCTCTAAGATTCCCCAAAATGAGCCTACAAAAGAATAAAACCTTCTAAAGATACATTTTGTATGCATAGATAACCAAGTATATATTATCAGAGCGGAACTCAAGGATTATACAATATTTAATATTTGAAAACAAAAAATATTTTTTCTTCTAACTAATGACAAACAATTTTAATTTAAGGAAGTTAAAAAACACATGTTATTGCTCTGGAAAATACTAAAATCGGCTTAAAACCCTTTCATAAAAGAAAAACTACAGCTGTTCTAACTTCTGATAATATTTTTACTATACTGAGATACCAACATTATTAGGTACTCTCTCCTAAAGATGTATTGACAAGGCCCCATTTACTTTGAAGTTTGGTTATCAGGTTGAAAATCAAGGGATAAAGAAATTGGTGAGAATTCCCGCAAAGATATGGTCTCCTAGGCCCAGGGTGTTCCTAAATTAGGACATGGATATTTTGCACAAACATTTGAATAATATGAGTACAGAATTCCAGCACAAAATGTAAATAAATATTTTTATCGAAAAATATATACAACTTTATTTAATTAGTTTTGAACTTCATATTAAAAATTAGAAAATGTTAAATTATTTGGTATTCAAGATAAACGGCTTTGTAAATTAAATTTTCAAAAACTTAAATGTTTCCTTATTTATAAGGATAAAATAACAAATGTAGGATTTCCCTTGTTTTTAGGGGTAGGAATTCACTAATTACTTTGGGAAAAGACAATATTAAAGTATTGTCTTGTTTAATTGCAGGCCACAAATGTTTTTAGAACCATCCAAAAAGAAAATAAGTAATTTATAAGTAGGAAATGGAGAACAAAACGAAGAAGAGCGAAAAAAAAGTAAAGATGCAATGTGAGGATAGCCAAACAAAGAACCACAGATCCTAGAATTCTTGGGGGAAGTAGAAACCCTTCATGGAAGAAAGTTGTCGACACCACAAGGCCTCATTCACCCCAAACCCAATTCCAGTGGATTGAAGAGGCACAAGACTCTTGAAGGAGAATGAAATCCAATCATCTTTTGGAGAGCACAAGTGGTCAATATTGGAGACCCGAACTCAATTCTCCGATGGCTACAAGGGCAAACAAAATCCCTATGGCCCTACACATGAAGAAGTAAGATGCTCAAAAAACACAGTTAGCTTTGACAAACCAGGTCTAGAGAAGTCTGTGGTGCATCTATAGCATAGTGCCTTCTTTGCTAAAAGGACTAAACTTTGGCCATCAATACTTTGCTTCCAGCACTAGTGTAAGGATTAGTGGGGTGAGGATATTAAACTAAGATTGACATTGAAAGGATTTTTTTTGGGTGAGTGTTCTTCAACAAAAAAGAAATAGGAGATTTTGAAAGGAGATCCTTGGATGATGGGCAGAGTTGGATTATACTTAGGAGACTAGGAATAAAATTTTGTTAATGTTTTGACCTTTACGGCAAAGATCAACGCATTGGACAAAGTGACGAAAAATCCACCAACTAGTGACGAAAAATCAAACTTAATAGGAATGATATGGATATATTTGGAGTGGTCTAGTAGGTAGGATGGTATGGTGTGAAGAAGCATGGACCTACCTGAATGAAAATGGTGATTCAATGGTATAACTGGCCTGGAACACCCAATCCTTGACCCATGAACTCATAAAATATAATCCTTGAACTGAAAAATCTGTGTAATATAGAGAAATCGGTTACAAACCCATCAATAATATCAATTATATATATATAAAACCAAAAATTAGTATTGGTCTCTTTTTCGACGTTTTAATAGCATTAGTTTCGACGAGAATGCTATGTGTTCGACGTATATGTCGATGAACTGTGGTCGAAAAAGAGACACACTGGGTTTGATGTTTCAACAAGACTGCTATGTGTTCAATGTCGATTCCAACCAACTTTGGTCGCAATTTTGGCGAACGTTGGTCACTTAGATAAAACGTTTGATCTGCAATTCTTCCAGCTTCAAGTGATTTGTTTGTTGAAGATTCGGTCGATAATTCAACCACTCATTAGGTCGATATGTCGACGATGGGTTTTCCTATCGAATAATTCGACGACAAAAGTTCGACAACAGTTTTGGTCTTCTGTTCAACCAATGAGTGTCAAAAATTTGACTAATCCTCGTCGAAAAATAGGGTAAAATTTACTACTGAGACCAACTACACAATCCGACTCTTCTTGCACACATTTCATTTTCTCAGGATTGCGAATGAGTTCTGCCATTACCCATTCGATCGTAGTGGTGGTTGAATCAGTACCGGCAACAAGCAGTTCCTGAAATAATTACAGGGTCACAATGAGAAATCTAGAAACTATCAAGAAGTTTAGATATGTAATTGCATTTTAGGTACTTACACAAATCAATCCTCTAACATCAAAGAGAGTGAACTCGTCTGTCCTAGCGTCAAGCAGAATATCTAGAAAATCTTTGTTGGTGTCATTCTGCTGACGCTTTATGTTTTTGGTGGCAATCCTATCCTAGATGAAGACATCAATATAGTCATATAACGTCTTCAGATGCTTTGCCATCTGACGCGACACACCCTGGGGATCCACTGAGCTGAACAGGGGATAAAAGTCTGACAAATTGGCCGTTCCAAAAAGCTTCATCGTCTTCCCCATGGTATCCTTCAATCCCACAGAGGCTGGATCGTATGGATCCATCAAGCTTGTACCAAACATGATCATGTTGCCTAACACATTCATGAAGTTGCAGAACGCCATATGCTCAATATTTACACCCTTTCCCTTGCTCTCAAAAATCAGCCGAACTGTATGAAATACCTCGTCTCTTCTGATCTGTTGGTGAGCTTTTAGTATTTGTGGGCTGAAAAGTTCAACATTTGAAATTCGCCTGAGATACCGCCAGTGAGGTCCATACTCACCCCACACTAAGGAAGTTTTGTTGTGGGAAAGACTTTGGCTGCTTCCACGACTGTCCGCCCAACAAAGATATGGTCGTGGGTTTTGAGAATCTCCTTCGCCATGGCTGGCGAGGAGGCCGCCACTGTTGTTTTCATGCCCACACCGAGACTCGTGAGTGATCCGTATTTCAGAGAAAAATCACAGAGAGACACATGAGACCTTCTCGCCAGCTGAAATAAGTGTACCACAATATGCCAAAAAGTAGGTCCAGGTGGAAGTGGAAGAGCTGGCTTCCTTTTCTTCTTCGATTGGAACCACAATAATGTCAAAAGAATGATGAGAATCACAGAACACCATTGAAGGTGTGGGCTATCCATTGAAAAGGAATAGAAACAGTGAACAAATACAAGGCTAATTAATTTCCTTTGCTTCTAAACTATTTAAAATCTACTCAGCACATAACAATTTTGATGGGCGATCCAGGTGGATCCAAGGAGGTTTGGAAGGTGGTTCTGCTCCTGCATGCACCTCCTGGTGTTTGGGATGTGAACGATGTGTGGTTGGACCCTCCTTGTTTCGGGTTTTGGCCCTAGCCCTGTCGTTTTGGCACTGACACCCTTTGGTTTCACGGGTTTCGTTCGGCACTGGTGTGGTGGGGCAATGTCTATGCTGCTCCTTATCTGGGCGGTTGCATTTGCTTTGTCCCTACTGGAGTGAACAGGGTTAACGACCCTTTCCAATCTCTTTTGTTGCGGGCCCCTTGTATTTGGGGATTCCTGCTGCTTGTGCCTCTTCAAGCCTGTGTTCCTCACATTGTTAGGGAAGGGATGGTGTGGCCCAAGAATGGTGGGCAAACGTATTCTGCCTCCTCTGTCGACAGTCTTGGTGCCTCTGTTTGTTGTGGTGCGGCAGAGTTGGTCCTCGTGGACATTTGGAGGAGGGGGAGGCACTGCTCCCACTTTTTTCAGTGTTTTGACATGATGGAAGGCCCATTTCCCTTGTCCAAGGACAGGTGGCTGGTCATGGTGAGATGGTTGGGAGGATCTCCTGCGCGATGGAGAAGAAGTATACAGGGTGGGGACTTACAGCAGTCGATGGATGCCCTTTTAATGTGCTAGGGTAAGGAGGATGTGGCTAGGAAGTTTGCCTACTGGTGTTTTGGTGGCTTCCCCTGGGGTTATGTCTGCTCTGCTGTGGAGGGGTTTTGGTTGGCTGCTCCTAAGAGTATCTTTTCTCAGGCAGGGATCATACATAGAGTGGTTTTTATCTCTGTTGAAGCTGTGGGTGGTTTGGCTATGGAGGGTCAATTTTTTGGCCTTTGGTGGTTGGCTACCTTTCTTCGGTTGGATGCCCTTTTTGTGAGATGGTTTACGATGATAGTCCAGAGTTCTGGACATGGTTGCTGGCTCTTCACCTTGAAGAGCAGTTATGTTTGCTGATGGTGTGATGGGGAGGGCTTTCTCTTCCAGTTCCTTTTTTCTTTTTGTGGGTCTGCCCTTTTTGCTTGGTCTGGACAGTGTGTTTCCTTTCTTTGTTGTGCGGGTGAATGCTGACAGTTTTCAAGGGCACACCTTGGATGGTATTTTTTGGATGAAGTTTGCAGCCGGTTTGGGTGTTTTCCCCAATCCTATGGAATTGGATTGTGAGTGGTTTATCCGGATGTGGGCTTGGTACTGTCTGTCTGGTCACGGATCCTATGGAGTTGGAGTTGCCTCTTATTGAGGGGGAGGTTTTCGTGACTTTGGAGATGGATGTGTTATGGTCTCTCTTCTGCGGTAGGTGGTTTTACAGTTTTTTTTTTGGTGTTGTTGATCTCCCTCTTCACTGATCCTATTGAGGTGGGCCCCTTTACTATTGAGGTGGAAAGGGCTGTTGCTGTTGGAGGGCAGATCTTCAGTCAAGAGGCTGCTATTGTTATTCATAGGGAAGACCCTCGATAACCTTGCTTTTCTTTGGGTGTTGGAAAGTTTCAACTGATAGTTTGTTGGTTGAGCTTTGGTGATGGTCTTCTTGACCTTGTTGTTCTTTTCTATTTCACTATTGGGCACTCTGGATATGATTAATGTGTTGTTAATGTGTATCTAGTGTGTTGCTTTTGTACCACGGGCCAGCACCCTCTTGCTACTACTTTATTCAAAAACAATTTTGATGGGAGAACCCATGCAAAAAATCTAATTTGTAAAGTCACATTTGACCAAAACAATCAATAATAAACAAAAATTCAAATGACTTAAATGTGGATCCATCGTGACAATATGTATTCTTTAATACCTACATTTTGAACGTTCTGAATTCTTGCTATAGTCAATTATGGCACCCTACTTTAGAAGTAAGGACAATTTATGAATGCAAACGTTCCTCCATGAGGTTGATTAAACTTTTATAAAGGGAGACTTAACGGAGATTTAAGTTGAAAAACATAGAGATTTTATTTAGAGGAGACAAAATCTTTATGTAATGGAATTTTACAATATTTGCGAAGTCATGTTCAATTTGGAAACTGTTTATTTTAAATTCGAACACTATGTAATTGAGTTTTACAAATATTTGAGAAGTCATGTTCAATTAGGAAACTATCTATTTTAAATTCAAAGTGTTTGAAACCTTAGATATTCTGAGATATTAAATAAGACAAAGTAAAATGAAAAACGTATTTTGGTCAAAATGACGACTAGATAAATAATTCAAACATTTTTTTAGTTTATTATTTTGGTGAAATATATATAGCATTGAAGCTTATATTGTTCTATACTTATCATTGTAATTAATTATAGACCACAATGACAAAATTTCAACCCAAGCAATTTCCTTTAAAAATTTGATTGTAGAAACTATTTGAAAACCATATTTGTGTAGTATTTCTATGGTAATTTGAGGATCTCCCCTTTGTGTGAGCTCTCATATTATTAATTATTGTGCTAATTTTCAAAGTTATGTACTTTTGTTGTAATTTGAACCAAAATTATTTACTTTAGTTCCTTTTTTAATGTTTCCTTTTCATTTTAAATGTGATTATATCTCAGTTGCATTTTATAAATAAGAAATTATTATTTTTATTAATAATTTAATATATAACTTTAATTTCAATGAAAAACTCTAAAACTGACTTTAAAAGAATAAATATTTAATAAAATGATTAAATATATTTAATACTTATAGGAAAATATGTTAAGGCAATATTTTTATTAGGGGAAAAAGGATTTTGAAGGGACTATGGAACCCTTTACAAAAAAAGGTACAGCTATCTAAAAAGGAACATATGTTAACCAACAACTCAACAACTGCTAATCAAAAGTAGCCAAAATAGGGGATGAAGGCCCCAAATAAATTCCAGACTCTTCATCCAATTTTCATTCTTATGAATAATATCAACATTGATGTTGTGAACCTTAAGGACAATGGTGTCAAGGGGAATTTTAATTTTGGCTCAGCTATAAAGCTTAGTTGAAGGGTCGAAAATAGGGCCCGTGCCCACCTCTTTACAAGTCACCACATTCTTCTTTTCTTTTCTCTTCACACACATTGTAGTAGATCCCAAAGTGCCCTTGGAGATACCCTCGATTTCATCAACCTATGCATTGCATTGTTTGAGCTCTTCTATACTTTTTTTTATAGTAGTGTGACTAACTACCACAATCACTCATATTTTTTCTTGAACCTTTTGAAAAAACTTTCATTTTTTATTCTTTCTGCAATCCCTTCATTCATATCCTTTTTAACCTTAGCAAGGTTCTGAATATTGGAAATAATTTTACCAGTATTTAGTACATTTGGAGTAACATTTCCCTACCCCTTCTCCAAATTATCTTTGAGGGAATTAATTCTTTCTTTCATTGAATTGAGTTTGGATATCAACCACATGAAAAGGGAAAATTGAATTTCAATCACATCCTTACTACTTTTCCTCATATCCATTGTATCGTACACAAAGGAGCCCTTCTCCAATGGGGTCTCTTTTCCATTCTAGATTGGGAGTTCAATATGAAAACCTACATCCAGAATGTCGACAAATGATGGTTGTTGAAAAGAGTCCTTGATCTCCTTTTTGTTGACAAAAAACACATCAATTTTGTTTTTCACTTTCTTCGAATGAGAAGAGATCTTCTAGTCACCTCCCACTAAATGGGACATAATAGGGGTTTTTCCTTTCCCTTAGCTGAAAAATTAGAAGAATCTCCCACTTTTAATTTACCTTTAACATCATATTTGGGACCATAGAAATCTAGCTCAAGCTCATCAAATACAACATAGTTGCATCGTCCTCATCTGATACAAATACCTATGGTCTATTAGGGGCCAAAATATCCTTTTCAGATTTTTTTTTCCCAAATGAAAACAGGCATTCTCATCTTAAGGAAAATCCTTAGCATTAGTATAAAAATCCTCATAATAGTGATGAACATTCTTCTAAAACTTAGTCCCACTATTGGGGGAATGTTTTTTTGGATCGGAAGGCTTTTGCATGTTCCATAATTAGGATAATTACACCCTCAAGGAGGAATGAAATAGAAGGTTATTTTCAATGGTCTTTAAAGCCATAAAAAAAGGGAGGAAAAAGGATAAAAGGAAATGGAAATACATTTGTCAAGGCAAAAATGATTCAAAATCACAAAGTGATAGAAAAAAAGACTAGTAAAATGACCATCAAAAGTGTTATATTAAATATTAACATTTTGTACATTGGAAGGAAATACATTTTGAGTTAAATATGATATGTGTTTGATTGATGAGATCCTTATGTGTTATTAAAATCATCTTGCTAAAATATGTTATTATCTTCTATGTTGAGAAGACGTGAGTGTGACATTTGTATATTTTAAGTTGGCTTATCCTCGTATGAAAGTTAAAGTGAAATTGGTAATGATTATGATATTAGTATTTAGCTTCATGTTATGATGAAAAAAAATGAAATTGTGAAAAGTTTGATCAATAAATTATGTATGATGAACACACTTTGGATGTTGAGAAGTAGGTGGGGGGCAGGGGGTGGCAGGGGGTTGAATCAACATTCATGAAGTTTACTTAAAATAATAAACTCACAAAATTAATCACTCTACAACTTAATCAGTAAATAGACATTCTAAAACATCTACACATGAACACCAAGATTTTATGTGTAAAACCCAAACTTATAAAATCCATGTGAGCACTTTCTCGCAAAGATAGATCACTGATAAATATATATAAATTATAAAGAAGATAGAGCTCACTGCTTTAGAAAGGGTCACTGTCTTTACATAAATAAAATACAAAGGAGTTTACTATGTTAGTCCTATAAGGCACTAAGGGCAGGGGGGTTAATCAATGCAACAACAAATCTACACAATATTTTCATAAACTTCCAAATAAACCAACATGCAAAGGTAAATGTAACATAAAAGAAAAGTAAAACATGCATCCACAAATGTAACACAAGGACACCAATATTTTTGTGTGGAAACCCTTGTTAGAGATAATAACCACAGCGGGAATTAGATATAAGATCTGTCATCTTACGAGATTACATCACCCTATTAAGGGTATAATCGGTTAAGAGAATCTATAACTCCATTAAAGGTTATTACAATAATCCTGTTAAGAACTACTCAGTTTAGATATTACTCCTTCTGAGAATCACTGTGTTAAAGGATTTAATCTTCAAACCTATTAGGATCCAGCATACCGTGTTAGGAATAATCTTCTTAAGTGATTTTTATCGCAAGCCTATTAGAACTTTCCTTCAATAATAAACTCAAATATTGAACCGATGATGACACCTTCTACCTGACAAATCCACTTCTATACTACTCACTGTGTTGTTTTGATTGCTCTAACACCTCTAACAAACTTCAACACTTAGTGCTCAATCCCCTTCATCGATTGTAACCACCACATCACAAATTAACAGCACCAAATTAATGAATTATCAACTTTTTATATACTTTTTTCAATTTTATCACAAACCCAAAAATGTATTACAAGTCAGCTCCAAAAATCCATTCAAATTTTATAAGCGATTATGCAAACATAGAAAATTATAATGTTCAATTTCATAATATTAATACAAATATAATATTATTAATATTATAAAAATAAAGTTTATAACACTAATGAAAAAATAAAATAAATATTCAAAATAGCATGAAAATGAAAATGTTCAAAATTCCAAATGTTAGGAAATGCAAAATTTGAGTGAGAGATTTGAGATATTCGATAATATTGGATATCCAATATTATTGGATATCTTATTTGTTTTACTAGCATCCAAAAGCAAAAAATGATTCTCTGGGTCTCTCAATCTGAGAATAACATTTTTTGAAGAGAATTTTACGAAATTGCAGCTGTGGAAGACAAAAAGATACTTTTTCCACCTTTTTGTTGGAATTTATCTATTATCAAAGGTTTTGCATCACCTTTTTGGTCTCACCATGGGGATTAGTTGTCGAAAGAATAAACAAGAAAGGAAGCTCACAAATGAAGAGATTGAAGTGTATAGAGAAATGGATAGGGTTTCCCATTAGAATAAGAGACATGGTATGTTAAATATTAATGAAAATGAGGCCATAGATCCACCCTTAAATGTGGCTTCAAGTGATGAAGAACCTAACTTTGAAATTATTTATGGCAATAATATTGAAAATAAGAATATATGGATTGATAATGTAGGATTTGAAAATAAACATGTAGATGTGAACAATAGAAGTGTGGACATTGGCAATGGGAATCCATTGATTGAATATGAAGGAATTGAAAATTATAATGGTGCACAAGAACAAAATCAATGTTACACATCTCTAAATTATATGAGAAATGAAGTCCCTTGGGAGGAAGAAAGACAAACTTGAAATTTGAGACCTCCAAGAACAACAAAATGGTTACTTGAAATTGATGAGAATATATTGAGCAATTTCGATGGAAAGAGATAAAAAAGAATAGTTTGATTGTGGGTTTCAAAAAATTTTGATCATTTTTTAGCCACAAGACATTTCTCAAGAAATGTAAAATGTTTGTGGAGTTGTTATAGATGCAGAAGATGAGTCATATACTAATCAAATTGAATATTAGTGCTCTCAATTCAATTGGGAAGACTGCCAAGGGAAAAGACAAGAGAGCCGCTAGGAGGGTTATTACAACCTCCTTAATAAGTCATCATTTGAGAAAGGGTTGTTTTATGAGACAAACTTGTGTTGATTTGAACCTAATTTGAAAAAATTTGGATATAGCACTTGCAAGAAGAGAAAGAATTAATGAACCTCTTCAAAATGATACATGGGCTTATGGTGGGAGACTTCCATGTTATGATAAGAAGCTTACTAATGGTGTGAAGGATCAAGTTCAACTATTTTGGAAATCTATCTCAAGAGTGTCACCAAATTTGAAGGATGTCTTGAAGTTGAGAATTAGCATTCGAGACCGCACCCTACATCCCAAATAGTAATTTGAGGTGAGTCAAACAATGTTGTTGAAAACAAATTGTAAGACACATCCAACATTGAAAATATCACAAAGATATTTTGAAGCCTTCAAGCCTTTTTTTGTGTACCTCTTAAGATTTGAAATACTTATTGTTGCAAATATCATGTAGCATCTTCAATGCACCATGAACTATTATGATCCCTTTGTTCTACTTTGCGTACTAGTAAAATGTTTGTGGTGTGTGGTGCAAGTACTCTTCCAAAATCATCAAGAGACTTGCTAGATCATTATTTATGTCCTAGAGATGATGGATGTTTCTTTTATAGACAATATTGATTAAATGACAAGTGCTCATAGTCTGGTGGGTTAGTGAAGTTTGTTTCATGTTTTCATTAGGGCTGCAAACACAATTTTGGAAATACAATTGTCCAAAAAAAGGTATATAAAATTGTTAGATATACATTGAAAAGTGGAGGTGAAGGCTCTAGATGTGAGTTGGTTACAAAATAATGTAATGTAGCTGATTTTATTTCAGATTTCAAGAAGAATCTGTTTTAGAAGTATGCAAGGCATAGTCAGGTGAACCCACACTGAACTCTACATTTTGAAAAAAAAAGAAGATTCGGATGCATATTTCCATTAAACCGTTTGAAATCAGAAGATGGATCAAACTAGAGTCTTTTAAGATATTTTGTCTAGATTCTAAATATTTTTATTTATTTATTTTTTGTACTTATTTGAATGGTTTATTTTTTCTCCCACAAAAAATGCTATGTTGCTAAAAATGCCATTTTCAGAGAGTTGCATTGACTTCATAGAGCATAATTTTTTTTCTAAAATAGATATCAATGTTCTTCTTTAGAATTTAGTTTTGTAACATCCATACAGAGGGCATGTGATTGGTTTGATGACATTATCATGATTATTTCATATTTTATGAACGTTTGAATTTGAGTAAACCATAATTTTGGCATACCTTGAGTACATAGCTTATAACTTGTAGTGTATTTATAGAAATTCAAATATATATATTTTTTTATAAAAAGTAGACTCAAAGACGGAGGCAACTATTATTTTTCAAAAAAAAATTCTCTTTTCTACTATTTTTCATTGAATGTCAAAATTGGAAGTTTATATTTGATAAAAAAAACCTACATTTGATGCACGTCAAAAAACATAGGCCTAATTAATTCAAAAATTGTCAAATATATATTCATTAGAAAGATCATTCAGAGTACTTATGTGATGAAAAAGGACCTGGCCTTATTATTCCATTTGAGTCCTACACTTGAGCCTTGAAGCCATGAAAACTTCCAACTTTTGTTAACCTCTGCAAATGGCATCTAATCAGAGACTTTCGATAGAAACTACTTTTGATAGAAAGTAGTTTCAATCAAAACTAACTAGTTTCCATCGAAACTACTTTCTATAGAAAGTATTTCACTATAATTGCCCTTAATCAAGGACTTTCTATAGAAATTACTTTCTATCAAAAGTCCCTACTTTCTAAATCTGTCTACTTTGCAAATTTTAGGAGGAATTGCTTCCTCCAAAAAAGAGTAACCCACTATTGATTGTTCACCTAGTCATAGGTCCTAGAGGTTGGATCAAATCATTCAAGATGTGTAAGGAAAATTTACTGATTGGAACTATTATATCATTCATTGAATTTGCAGAGAGCTATACATTGCAGCCCCAAAATGAGTTGCAAGCTCAATATTACAATTCTATTCAAGTTGCTATTTTTTTGCACATAACATATAGACATTCCCCTGATAGTATAAAAGATGACCGGAAGATAATAAGAGAATAAAATTTTTATATGAGTGATGATAGATCTCACTCTCACAAGTATGTCAAAAATTTCTTTGAGAATTATTTTGAGTGGTGCGGGAAAATGATATTGCTATGGATAGACATCTCATTTGGTTAGATTACTGCACAGGTCAATTAGAAAATGCTCGTATATTTTATTGATTGTGTAGAATACATGTAGAGAGAGGTGTACCTCATATTTGGAATTTTTTATAGGGTAGAAATAGGAAAGGAAAGAATAATGGAGCAGGTGCATGTGTAAATATAGCTCTAGTTAAGGAGAAATTGAGGATTTCAGGTGCAAAACTCCTTCATGCTCATTCTATTGTTGATTTTTGTACTTTTGCATTGTCACAGGGGGGACTCTTGATTCATCGGTGCGCAGATTATTTTGGTTTGTTCATTTGGGCACAATAGGAGATAGGTTTGATTGTCAAATAATGAAACATTCTTCAAAAATATATTTATTTTGAAGTTCATATGCTAGTACATGGACCATTTGTATACAAGAGTTGGCTTATTTTTGTCTGAGGTGTCTTCAATGTGATTGGGATCAGTGCAAGTCAAGTGAGTGGGTCTATACGTGGGTTCCACATTATCAAACTCCTTTATCTGTCATACTCTCTATAATAAATGATGACATGGGTTGTTCACTTGACTATGACCATCTTTCAGATCTTCTACATCTAGGAAATGTTTTTGCATTAGTTACACCACAGGGGAATGATGATAGATTAAATTACTATTTAGCATGTTGTGTATGAGGAAAGCATAAAATTTCACAATCGATGATAGATGATGATATATTCACATAGCCAATAGGTTCACATCTTGTTGCAGGAACCTAGTTGCGCACATACAAGATTAGAAATAATGGTATTCCTACGTGGTGCACGACACCCAGTGCATTTGGATAACATCTAGGATTTTCATTTCATTTTAAGAAGGGGATGGATTCTTGAGATCATCCTCCATGTGTTTTTTTCCACTTTGTGTGTTCAAGGGTCTCTAAGGTACATCTATAAACCTTGACACACCTTAGTCTACTTGGATCTTGAGTTAACATTTATTAGGTGTGATTAGGTGTTTTAGGATTTTGGTTATCGTTTCAAATTATTTTGGATCAATTTGGTCATATTTGATCATGTCAAGGTGATAGGAATCAATACCAATTCATTTGGGTAAAAAATGTTACAAAATACAAAATGTTGCAAAATTGTCAAAATGTTGCTTGAGTAACTTTTTCCAAAAGTTTAACTTTTCCCAAAAGTTGCTTGAGAAGATCAATTTGGTTTAAAATGATCATAACCATCCATGGGTTAGTTGGAACCATTTGATAGAGTTATTTAAATATGTTGAAACCTCTCCAACGGGGTCGGATGATATGTATTGAGTTTTTATGCATTTTTTAATAAAATTAACTAGATTTCCAGAGAATTTATCGATTGTATGGATAGTTGAAGCTGAATTAATTCCATGAAAATATAGATTGGTGAATCTACTTTCCAGAAAATCTGGTTTTGTCTCATTTGGAGTTGAATTGTGAAATTTATAAACAAATTGGTGAAGATAGTCGAGGAAAGGACCAAATTTAGGTATGTTGTTTAAATGGAGCCCTAACTTAGCACTTAATCGGTGGAAACTCACAACCACTTAGGAAATGAAATTTAGGGTTGTAATTGAAATTATTCCAAAGGCTTAGGTCAATATTTAGTGTTTTAGTATTTTTGGCATCAAGCCCTATGCTGAATATCTCTATGTATTTAGCCAGTCAAGTATGCATAGTTGTGTGCAGTTGAGTAGATCAATTGAAGGGACCAATTAGATGGTTGGTTTTGACTATTTCGGGGTAGGAGAAGACTTCCCAAGAACTGTATAAATTCTATGAACCCATCCTTAACCACTTTCTTTGTAATCCAAGACTAATTTGGCCAATTAGGTCTCTGAGCATTGTGAGGGTTTAGTATTACTGGAGTAGAGTTGGTCTATGAATCTTTGGGGATTTTTAGAAAATTCTAAAGTGTCCATGAAAGCATCCTTAATTCATCCATTCCCTTCCATTTTCAAAATTTGCATAAGAAAAACCTCTTGGAAAAGGCTACAAGGATCCATAGGTCAAGAGGGTATAATGGTGTTATGAGTGTTGACGAATCATATTGGTGAGTGATTCCTTGTCCACATAGCCTAAGTAAGGTTTTCCAACCCTCTAACAAGTTGGTTGAAGCCATTGTTGAATATTTCCATACTTTGGCTTGGTTTAGGGAAGGTGCCCCTAAATCCCAATTTGGGAAGATCTTGAACAAAGTATATAAGTGTCCATTTGGGTAAGAAAAGTATCAAAACCCCTAAGAAGTTTGGAATCCATTCCTCTACAAGGTTGGTAAAGTTTTATTGGATTAAACCCAATTTTCAAGGGTTGTGGAAGTGATAGCCCATCTAATTGTCTTCCCACTGTGCTCTCTGCATCAGGTGGTATCAAAGCACTAGGACTGTTCTTTGGGAAGGAATTTGAAGCATGGGAATTATGAAAAAAGATCATAGTGAGGAATAAATTCCCTCAAAGATAACCAATGTGGAATTTTCAAAGATAGTGAGAGAACAAGCTCCTAGGAGCTGGAGGCTTGAAGCAGAGTTAAAGAAGCTGAAAAGCAAGCAGGGAAGAAGTAATGTAGAGAAGTTGGAAGAAGAATACAAAGAAGAGGCTCACATACATGAAAGAGGAGAGATACCTATTGATCAAAGACCCCTCCTAGAAGCCCTTGAAAGGTTTTGGAGGAAAGACAAACCTGATCTTCCCATGTTCTTTGGCGAAATGAGTCCAGAAGAATGCATGGACTAGATTGAAGCCTTGGAAAACTATTTTGAGTGTGAAGAGGTATCTGAAAGCTAGAAGGTGAATTTGGAAAAGTAAAAGATGAAATTTCCATCCCTCACTTGGTTGAACTTCTTATAAAATTAAAGGGTAGAAGAAGGAAGAAACTCTATCACTAATTGGAAGAAGATGGTGATTGAGGTTAAGAGACAATTTGTCTCTGAGGACTATGAAGTGTTCCTACATAAGAAACTTCAAAACCTAAGAAAAAAGGACATGCATGTTAGTGATCTTACACCAAAGAGTTCCATAGAATTACCCTCAAAGAAAAGACACCAGAGAAGGAGAAGAAAAAATTAGAAAGATACCTAAATGGCCTCAAGTTTAGCACCCAAGATGAACTCGGTTTGTTCAACCCTAAGACTATACACAAGTGCTTCCAAATGGAACTAAGGGTTCAAGAGAAGGAAAAGAGAAAAGGAGAACAAAATAATAGAGGTAGAGGGAAGAATTTTGGAGGAAAAGGAAGGTTCAATGGTAGGGGATCATTTCCCAAGAACAAAGGTGAATCTATCAATCATGAAGCGAAGGGAGAGTCAAGAAATAGAAGTAATTTTAGAGGTAGAAGATCAAAAATTAGGGGGAGGTTTGGTGGAAGAGGACCCAATTTCTTCACTGGAAAGTACTTCACATGCAACTGGGTTTGGCATCAGTCATTTAGGTGTCCTGAGAAGCATGGTAAAAATAAGAAAGGAGGAGATAAAAGGATTTAGTTGATACAAGAAGATGACAATGAGAGTGTGTCCTCTTACCGCACATAAACATCAAGGCCTAAAAATCAAGACCAAGGTGAATTTATTATGATGCAAATAACTCTCTTGAAAGTAAGTACCAGCATAGAACCACCACAGAGGAAGTTGTTGTTTAGGAAAATTTGCAAGGTGAACAATAAGATATGAAAAGTTATTATAGATTCTAGATTAACAAATAATATTGCATCTAAAGAGTTGGTTGATAAGTTAAAACTTCAAATAATCCATCATACATTCCCATATAGAGCATCATAGCTAACAAAGGAAAAGAAAAATCACATTTGTGAACAAGTGTGGGTAGATTTTACCCTAGGGGAGTATACAGATAGAGTCTTGTGTTATGTTATAGAGTTGGATGCATGTCACCTACTATTAGGCAGGTCCTAGAAATTTGATGTTAGTGCTAATAATTATGGGAAAACCAATGTCTATACCATAACCAAGGGTGGTATTGAGTATTTCATGAATCCACTTCTTGAGGATAGGAAAGAAAAACATGTCATAAGTAGTGTCATGTGTGTAGGGGAGAAAGAGTTCATGAAATTCTTAAAGGTGAAGGATACACCTTGTTTTTCACTTTTTGTGAGACCTCAAAAAAAACCCTTCGATAAGCCAAAAGTCAAAGCCATAGAAAGAGATGTAAGTCCTAAGTAAGTCAAATCATTGTTGGACAAGTACAATTGTCTAATTGTAGGAAGTACGTGAGAGAATTTACCACTATAAAGGGAAGTAAATCATTGCATGGACCTCATACCAGTGGCCACACTTCCAAACAAGGTAGCCTACAAAATGACCCCTAAGAAGAACAAGGAGATAGCTAGACAAATTGAAGAATTATTGTCCAAAGGGTTCATTAGGAAGAGTGTGAGTCCACATGTAGTCCCTATAGTCCTAGAACCTAAGAAGGAGGGTACATGGACACTATGTATGGATTATAGGGAAATAAATAGGATAACCATAAGATATAGGTTTACTATGCCTAGAATAGAGGATCTAATGGATTGTTTAGGGGGTGAAAACTTCTATTTCAAGGTTGATCTGAAGAGTGGCTACCATCAGATAATGATAAGTGGTGGATATGATTGGAAGACAGCATTCAAGACCATAGAGGATCTTTATGAATGGCTTGTAATTCCTTTTGGTCTATCCAATCATCCATGTACATTTATGAGGCTAATGAAGTCTTGAAGCCTTTTCTTAGTAAGTTTATTATGGTGCACCTTGATGACATTCTTATTTTTCAGAAAGGATAAGGATGAACATCTCAAGCATTTGGATACGGTCTTGAAGAAACTTCATGATGAATAGTTGAAAGTCAACTTGGATAAGTGTGTGTTCCTACAAGAAGAGCTTGCGTTCCTAGGATTTGTGATATCAAAGAATAGCCTCAAGATGGATCTTTCTAAGGTTGAAGCTATCCTCAATTGGCCACCAGTTGCTACAACATCTAAGGTAAAGAGTTTCCATTATTTATGTAGTTTCTATAGGAAATTAATTAGAAACTTTAGTGGTATATGTACTCCTATCATCAATACTATTAAAGGAGGAAGGAAATATAATTTTATGTGGACTAATGAGGATAATGAATCATTTGAGTTTTAAAAAAGGAAGATTGCAGAAAAACCCATCCTAGTTCTACCAAATTTTCTTAAGGTTTTTACAGTGGAATTTGATGCAAGTAATAAGGCTATTGGTGGGGTTTTGGGCCAAGAAGGGAGTCCAGTTGCCTTTTTTAGTGAGAATCTGAATAAATCCAAACAAAAGTATTCAACTTATGTTCTTGAACTCTATGCCATGGTTCAATCACTTAGAAAGTGGGGGAACTACTTTCTTCCTAAGGAATTCATTATCTTTACTTATAATCATGCTCTTAAATTTTTGAATTGGCAAGAGAAGCTTCACCATAGACATGTAAAGTGGATGGAGTTCATATAACCATATAATTTCACCATTAAGCATAAGAAATGGATTGTGAATAAGTTTTGTGATGCTCTTAGTAGGAGGCACTTGAATATTCAAACCATTCAAGTAGAAAGTGTTGGAGTTCATGCCATGAAAGACATGTATGCCATAGATGATGAATTTAAGGAGACCTATCAATTTGATGTAGACATGAAAAAGAGGTATCACACTTATTTCTTTGAGTTTCTTATGTAGGATAGATTACTTTCCAAGGGTTTTTTTTTTTGTGTTCCTAAAGGATCCATAAGGGAGAATATTATAAAAGAGAAGCACTATGGTAGTTTGGAAAGGCACTTTGGTGGTGATAAGACAGTTGAACTTGTGAGGATATTCTAATATTGGCCCACATTGCAAACATACATTAGGAAGTATGTGGAGAGTTTCTTTGTTTGTCGGAAAGCTAAGGGTCACACAACTAATGCAGGGTTGAACACTACAATTCTAGTCCCTTCCAAGGCTTGGGATTCTATAAGTATGGAATTTTTATTAGGTCTTCCTAAAACCAAAACTAGATTTGAAAGTGTCTATGTATTAGTGGATGGATTTTCCAAAATGGAACATGTTATACCATGTAGAGCCACTCATGATGCCTCCCACATAGTAGGTTTATTCTTTAGAGAAGTTGTTAGACTCCATGGATTACCCTTATCAATGGTATCTGATAGAGATCCTAAGTTTTTGGGACACTTTTGGAGAACATTGTGGAAGAATCTTAGAACTAATATGTCTCTATCCTCTACATATCACCCATAATCTGATTGTTAGACAAAGGTCATTAATATGTTTCTTAGTAATCTTTTGAAGTGTCTAACTCAAGATCATGAAGCTATTTTAGATTCCCTTTCTTGCCCAAGCATGATTTTCTTACAATGATTCTGTCAACATGAGTACTAGTTTGACTCATTTTTAAATTGTGTATGGTGTTTACCCCAGAGGTGTATTCAAAATTAGAGATGTTAGGGATATTGAGAAGAGGAGTTCCTTGGCTGATGACTTTGCTGAAGTGATGAAGGGTATTCATGAACAGGTGCAGAAAAAGTTGTAACATACTTCTTATTAGTATAAACAACATGCGGATAAGAAGAGAAGAGACTTACAATTTAAATTTGAAGATATGGTGATGATCCATCTCAAGAAAGAGACGTTACCTAAGGATAAGTATACTAAGCTCAAGATGAAGAAACTCAGGCCCTTACAAATCCTAAAGAAGTGTGGCAACAATGCTTATATAAGACTGAATTCCCTTCTCATATTGTTTTATCTCCTATTTTAAATGTTGCTGAAATTTATGCATATAAGGGTCATTTTAGTGATGTTTGTGTTATAGGTGATCAAGATCCTCAACATGCCAATGTATTGAAATACTTTCCCACACCATCCATTCATACAATTGATTTCATTCTAGACAAGAAGGTGAGTAAACAAACAAGGATAAATAATTACGATGGGTTTTTGGTCAAACAGAACAATCATCCTGTCAAAGATGCCACTTGTATGACCCATGAAGTCATTCAAAAGGCAGGCTTCAAGATTGAAGATATTCCAACTCAAGAGACTTGAGTTCTTTTTCTCTTGAGGAGTATGGTGCAGGGCACCCAGTGCATTTGGCTAACATCTAGGATTTTCATTTCATTGCAATAACGGGATGGATCCTTGAGATCATCATCCATGTGTTTTTTTCTACTTTGTGTGGTCAAGGGTCTCTAAGGTACATATATAAACCTTGAGACACCTTACTCCACTTGGATCTTGAGTTAGCATTTATTAGGTGTGATTACGTGTTTTAGGTATTTTAGGATTTTAGTTGTTTCCAATGATTTTGGATCACTTTGGTCATATTTGATCATGTTAAGGTGATAGGAATCATCTCCATGTCATCTTGGTTAAAAATATTTCAAAATGCAAAAAGTTGTAAAATTGTCAAAATGTTGCTTGAGAAACTTTTCCCAAAAGTTAATCAAGAAGTTCAAATTAGTTTCAAATGGTCATAACCATCCATGGGTCGATTGGAAATATGGAATGGAGGTATTTAAACATTTTAAAACCTCTCCAACAAGGTTGTATTTATTGTACAAACAAATATGGATTATTGGGGTTCAATGACTACCATGAAAAGATAGCTTGGTGAATCTACTTTCCATAACATTTGATTTTGTCTCATTTGAATTTGAATTGTGAAAGTTATATACAAATTGGTGAAGATAGTCCAAGAAAGCACCAAATTAAGGTGTGTTGTCTAAATGGAGCCCTATCTTTGCACTTAACCAGTGGAAACACACAGACACTTGGTAAATACAATCTTTGGTTGTACTTGTAATGATTCCAAAGGCTCAGGTTGAGATTTTGTGTTTTAGTATTTTTGGCATCAAGCCCTAAGCTATATATATCTATATATTTAGCTAGTCATGTATGCATAGTTTTGTGCAGTTGAGTAGATTGATTGAAGGGACCAAGTATATGGTTGTTTTGGGGGAAGGATAAGACTTTCCAATCACTATATCAATTCTATGAACCCATCCTTAAACACTTTCTTTGTTATCCAAGCCTAATCTGGCTAATTAGGTTGGTAAGCATTGTGAGGGTTTAGTGTTGCTAGAGTGGAGTTGGTTTTTGAACCTTTGGGGATTTTGCGAACATCCTAAAGGTTCCTCAAAACAATCCTTTATTTATACATTCCCTTCCATAGTGAAAAGTTGCATAAGAAAAACCTCTTGGAAAATCCTACTAGGATCCATAGATTAGGAGGAGTTAATGGTGTTGTAAGTGTTGATGAATGATATTGTTGAGTGATTCACTATACACATAGCCTAAGTAAGGTGTTCCAACCCTCTGATAGGTTGTTTGAAGTCACTGGTAAATATTTCCTTATTTTGGTCTACTTTAGGGAAGGTGTCCCTAAATGCCAATTTGGGAAGATCTTGAACAAAGTCTATCAGTGTCCATTGGGGTAAGAAAAGTGTAAAAACCCCCTAGGAAGTTTGGAATCCATCTCTTTACAAGGTTGGTAGAGTTGGATTGGATTAAAACAAAGTTTGAAGGGTTGTGAAAGTGATAGCCATCTAATTGTCTTCCCACTGTGATCTCTACATCACTATGTACTACGGGATGCAAAAAAAAATTCTCATGTACTCACACCTTGTTATAGCATCCAATGTTAAGTTGTTGAAACATCAAGGAAAACCAAAGATAAAATAACTTTGGACTATTAGTACTGCTGATCATGAAGAAATATTTAATACCCTCAAGCAGAGAGATGGCCCTTCAGGCACACTTCAGTAGGTAAGTGCAACTCATTGCAAGTGTATCCATGTTCATTACACTTACGTTCATATAGGAATTGTATTTTTCTTCTTCATTTGTTTGAGCCAATAAAATTGATTTTGTATAGGGGTTGTAAGTTAAGTTGGATACATATATTATAGATATAGAAGATTGAGGTGTGCATTTTATTAGTCCATAAAAAAGATGGTAAAATTCATTATGCATTCGTTACTCATGTTCTTTGGTTCATTTAGTTACTTATACATTCATAATCTTTTTTTCAACCCACAAAATTCTTGTTTTTTCTATTAACTTTTCTTGTTGTTTCTGATTGAAGGGAATGGAATGTAGATGTTATCGAGTACTATTTGTTAAAATTATACACTTTATGAGCATAAATGACAGTTATTTTTTATATGTAGTTGTGTATCTAAGATTTTGAGTAATTTTGTATCTTGAACTTTTGATACCATTGATATATTTATTCATAATATGGTTGTATCAATGATATATAATGTATTTGTACACAAGCTGGTGTGTACAGTCAAGCTTACTATAATGATGAAATACATGTAAGAATGCAAATATTTGACTTGGTTAAAAAAAATTATGGTATGAAATGTAAAAAGTCATATGTGAAGATTCAAATTATTGAACATGAGTTTAGACCTTTTTGTTTTAGATAAAAGATTTGTGGCTCATAATAGAACTAAAATAAGTACATAAAAATGAAACAATAAATTATCTTATATAATTCTACTTCTCAACAATATAAGATGTCTTATAAATTTTGGTACAAAAAATTATAAGGCTTTGTTGAATTTGTTCAAAGTAGTAAAGTATTTGATTTATATTGTGGTTTGTTTGTGCAAATGTGGGATCAATCATTGACCTATGAATCTCACATCGTATTGAAATAATGTAGTACTAAGTGGCTCAAATGGGATTACAATTTGGGTTAAGGGATATGGGATCTATGACGTAGTAGAGTGGGTATATAGAGTACAATATCGGTTGTTGTGTTTGCAATGGAATTGATGGATACATAAAATATTATGTTCGGTGATCTTTAATGGTACCCAAGAAATGTGGTTCATAGTTTCGCATGTTGGATGCTTGATGTATATGGAAATTATATATAGTTGGTCAATAAGTTTGGGATGTTATAAAATATGCATGCATGGTTTTGAGGGCGTGAAACTTTTTTTGTGTATGGTAATGGAGTTGTATTGTCAAAAGACTTATAAAGATTGATTTTTTGTTTTTGGGAGGGGTGGATGAATATTGAAAATAATTGAATTTTACTAGAGTGTTGATTGGCTTAATCATGATTAGTTTCACAGTTTAAATTTCAAATATAGCACTAATAGTCATTGCAATGGAACGTGTGGAGTACCTAGATGGTATTATAGGTAAGGGCAGCATTTTTTCCAGTGAGATTAAGATGGGTAGATTGAATAGGAGGCCCAAAGGATTTGATAAGGTACAATTTGAGAGCATCAGGAACCATTCATCGTGGAACCAAATATTTATCTCTATCAGCTTTGGTTGGCCTGGTGAATGGTAGGGGAGACCTTTTTTTCTCGCAAAGCATCAAAAATATTTTGGCCCATGTCAGACCAAAGTGTTCCCAAGGTGCACTAAGAAAAATTGGGAAGAATATTTTGGAGAGCGATATCTCGAACCTCATGAAAGATATCAAAGATTTTTGAAGTACAAAAAGACAATCTTGGTAAGACTTAGAAGCATATAGATCAATTTTGGGATATTAAACTTGGATTCCATTTGGCAACCCGATCTCGGTTGGTTAAAAAAGTTGCATTGTTGCTCATTTGAAAGTTAATTGTACAACTTTCAAACTGTTAGTCATGGGACCAAATTGTCTACTCCATTGGCTCTACTTGGCCGAGTAAACGTTAGTGAAGACCTTTTTTTGCTCATGTACCATCATGAATGTTGTGGCGCATGTCAGACCAAAGTGTTCCCAAGGTGCACTAAGCAAAATTGGGCATTCATTTTTGGAGAGTGATAACTCAAACCTCGTGAGAGATATCAAAGATCTATGAACATAAAAAGGACCATCTTGAGAAGGCCTACAAGAAAGTAGATCAATTATGGGATATTCCATTTGCATTCCATTTGGTGACCCAATCTTGGTTTGTGAAAAAATTTGCATTGCTGCTCAGTTGAAAGTTACTCAATGGTAAACCGCTCAAACTGTACATCATGGGACCAAACAATCAGCTCGATCAACTTTGGTTGGCTATGTAAAAACTATGGGAGACATTTTTCTTCTCGTGTAGCATCAAGAACATTCCGACGCATGTCGGACCGAAGTGTTCCCAATGTGCACTAAGAGAAATTGAGCAGCCATTTTTGGAGGGAGATATCTCAGATCTCATTAGAGATAAAAAAAAATAATTTGCGAAGTGCACAAGGACCATCCTTGAAATTCCTACAAGTACCTAGATCAGCTCTAGGATATTCCACTTGGATTCCATTCGGTGACCCGATCTCGATTGGTGAAAAAAGTTGCATTGTTGCTCAGTTGAAAGTTGCTGAATTGTGCAACTCTCAAAATGTTCAGTGTGGGACCAAAAAATCTTCTCCACCAGCTTTTGTTGGCTGATTAAATGCTAGGGGAGACATTTTTCACTCATTGTAGCATCAAGAATGTTATGACGCATGTCAGACCAAAGTATTCCCAAGGTGCAGTAAGAAACATTTGGAATTAATTATTTGAGAGAAATACATTAGACCTCATAAGAGATATCAGAGATCTATGAAGTACATAGATACTATCTTGGGAAGGCCTAAAAGTATGTAGATCATATTTGGATATTCCACTTGGGTTTCATTTGGTGACGCAATTTTGGTTGGTGCAAAAAGTTGCAATATTGCTAAGGTAAAAGTTTCTCAATCGTCCATCTTTCAAACCATTTAGCCTAAAACTAAACCATCTATTACATTAGCTCTAGTTAGCCAGGTGAACCCCAGTTAAAACCCCATTCCTCCCATCAAGATTCAAAGAATGTTAGTGACCACCCCATACCAAAGTATCCCCAAGGCTAATTATGCCTATTAGCCTAGTTGTAGTTGTTTATGTAGACCAACCTGGAGCACCAATCAACTCATATGATCAAACTAATTCATCCATTCATTCATCATGGGAATAAATCAGTACAGATAAAATGAGATCTCTAAACTTCTATGATTGTCACCTTATTGTAGTAACCTCACGACAGTTAGAGTTGTATGAGGTTTACCATCATGAACTCTCCTCCAACCTACATGTCATCTTGGATTCAACCATATAATGGAATTTATAATGTTTTCTTGTTCATTTCTTAATAGTTTTAGATCCAATTGGGTGATTGTCTTGTGACAACATTGTCTTTCCTTTTGATTGGAGGAATGCAATAAGGGATCCATCAACTTTTTGTGGTCTTTTTGGCATGGGGATAGATTTAGGGGTTGTGTAATATGTTATTAACATTAAATATGTAGGAAAAATTGGAACTTGCAAGGTGATCACAAATTGAGATGAAGTTGCAGGTTTGTGGGTGCATAGAAAGTAAGCCATGACTATAGCAACCAAGTATTGGGCTTCATAAGGGTATATTTTATGTTTGAATTTGTTTTTACATGTAAAGTACATGGTATAGGATCCAATATTTGGGTCTAGAAGGGAATTTTGGCTTAGATTTTAGAAAGCCCTAGTTGTAGGCTTGAATTGGTGAGGGTCTTGTAGTTTGGGTGTTTTTAGAGGTTTTTTAGACAAAAAAAGTTCATAATCCTTATATTTGAGACATATATAAACAAATCATGAAAAGAATGGAGTCTAGGAGTAAGTGCTTTATATAGTTTCTTTGTAAAGTGGGTCAATTAGGCCTAGGAATGAAGGTTGGAGCAACAATATTTGGGGTTGATTATCCAAAACAACCACACTTGAGTTTAATATATGTTAAGGGGCATAAAAAGAGGTATTTTAATCTACCATTACATTTTGGATTATTTTGGGAAGTTTGGGCAAAAAGTCCAAAAATTAGGGAAAGTAAGGCTACTAAGTCTACTAGTCCTATTTAGGCTTAAGAATATATTGGGGTTCCTGATCTATTTTAGGGATTGAGACCAAACCAATAAAGTGTGTAATGATGTTGGAAGTTGATTCAGGGTGCAAGAGGCAATGGGTAGGTCTTTTCATTCATTTTATGCAATTGGAGCCTATGGCACATTTAGGGGTTCCTAACAACACATGACAAAGATATAATATGGAAATGAACATACATGCAACACATGAAAAAGTTTTAGTATGGAAATAATACATACATACAATGCATGAAAAATATATAATATGAAAATGAACATACATACATAAATACAATGCATGACAAAGACATAATACAGAAATAATACATACATACATACAAGACATGACAAAGATATAATATGGAAATGATACATACATAGAAGACATGAAAAAGATAAAATAACCAGAAATGAGCATGTAGATATGTATATATGAAATTTTTTTGTATAAAATGTTGCACATGCCATCTCAAAATATTTACGAAATCAACAAATCTAGATACAATGTGGCATATACCATCTCCAAATGTGCCATATTGTATCTCAAAATAATAAACAACTACAAATGTTTGTAGGATATCCTATTCTACTGGTGGATCATCAAGATGGAGCATGTTTGAAGTACTCTTTGTCTCTAATGGATCCTGCATTCAAACACAAAAGTGAAACCCCAAGTTAGATTATTCAATTTATATAGTTTCTACAAATTAAAAATAAACATCCAAAATCATAGTCAACAATAATAAATAAACAAATTTTAAAATTTAAATCTCATGTACCTCACCTCTCTTTCTCCTCATGTGGTTAGGAGTTATAACATATGTCCTTGGTTGTGAAGGGACGATGATAGTAATTGTGTGTGCTTGAATGTGACCTCTAAATCAGGCACAAACCCAAAATAGTCCTTACTCAATCATTCAATTTGCAAAGATGAACATGAATTGTCCATTTCACAAATTTGATTGAAGCGACCTGCTGCCTCCTATTTAGTTGGGGATGTCAAATTTACTCTCAGAATGAGAGTTGACAACCTTGACCATTGCTAAAATGGAGGATTTTAAAGCATAAAAGATGAGCAAATTGCCATTAATCTAAAAATGAAAATGCCATTAATCTAAGAATGAAAATGCCATTAATATAGAAAGAAAATGTCATTAATCTAGAAATGAAGTGCCATTAATCTAGAATTGAAGTGCATATTGTGTGTGCTTGAATGTGACCTCTAAATCAGGCACAAACTCAGCATAGTCTTTACTCAATTGTTCAATTTACAAAGACAAACATGAATTGTTCATCCTGCAAACTCAATTGAAACGACTTGCTACCTCCTAATTAGTTGTGGATGTCAAATTTACCCTGAGAAAGAGAGCTGACAACCTGACCATTGCTAACATGGAGGATTTCTAAAGCATGAGAAAAGATGAAATTGCCATTACTCTATAAATTGGAATGTAATTAATCTATAAAAGCAAATTGTTCTTAGTCTATGAAAGTGAATTTCAACTAGTCTAGGACTAAAATTGCAACTATTCTATGGAAGAAAATAACAATTAATCTAAGAAAGGAAATACTCTTAATCTAGAATTCAAATGCTTTTAATCTAGAATTGAAATTGCATTTAAACTAGAAAAAGAATTGCATTTAAAATAGAGAGCTTGAAAGATGGAATTGATATATTAGACATGTAAATGAATCATAAATGAGATCAACATATCTTTAATTCCAATTGAAACTAGCCTAATTATGCAATTTTAAACTCAAAAGCATGAAAGAATTAATGCAAAATTGACTATAGATTTGATGCTCTCCGAAATCATTCCTCTAAAATGAAGGAAATGAGGTCCAATTTATATAAAACCATGGAAAGAGGGTGAAGAGTTTCTTGAAAAGAAACGGTTACCTCTTCATTCTCATTTGAGACAAAAAAGAAAGAATTATTTAATTAAAAGGATGGATTATTGCCACATGAGTGTCCTTTCACATGGAATTATGGAATTCCTTTTTGAGGATAATTCATCCAATAATT
>MU225696.1:2757794-2773637 GCA_018584345.1 Thuja plicata
TATGTATATTAGCTAAAGGGGGTGGAATTAATTTAATTAAAAGCACTTAGGACTTTAGGATTAAATCAATTAATCATAGGGATTTTTAGCTAATAAACCCTGAGAATTTAGGAATTAAATGTAATGTTAGATTTATGCAAATTTGGGTTTTCTGCATTTGAAACTTAGTCAATTAAAGTGAATTAGGAGAAGAATTTTCCTAGTACAATAGGACTTTGAAGATGAGAAAATGCACCAAAATTAATTGGATTATAAGGTGCCAATTATGGGGTGTTACATTTTGCCCCTCTTTGAATTGATGTGCGAGAAGCACATTTATTCAAAGAACAGTCTGAAGTGAAGATAAAGATTTTAGAAGTCTAGGTAAGGTTGCTAAGACACCGATCAGATCGAGAAGAAGAATCATCTAAGAAAAGATCAGAATCAGGGTTAGATTGCCCCAATATCCACTGATAGCTGATGAAGATCTAGGACTATCTTCAGAATCAAGGTTAGATTGCCCTAATATGAAGGTTAGCCCTCTGAGATCCCGATTAGATTGCCTAGATAACAGTGTAAAGAGTTTTTTAGAGTCATCTTCAAAATGAAGTGTAACTTTTAGGAATTAGGGTTAGATTGCCCCAATACCTAATGAGATTTCAAGAATCTTCTCTAGAACAAAGCTTGATCCTTGAGGATCTGAGTTAGATTTCTTAGATACCTAGAAAGATAGATGACAAGATACGAGACATCAAGATGCCCCTAGAGATTCAAGATCATGGAATATCCTATTTTGAGCATAAGGAAAAAAAAATTGAATATGCCCCAAGTGATGAGATGCCCCTAGTGATGGGGATTTGATTCAGATCAAACTAATTTGAGAATGATGAGAAAAGATCCAATGATGCAATCATCTTGCCCCCTCAGGAGCGAAATCGAAAGATGACACATCATAATGATGAGAGCGAGAAATTGCAGAGAAAGATAGATCAAGAGAGAGAAAAATCAATTTAGAGTGATCGAGAGGTCCTGTTGATTAGGTTTGACCATAGTTGACCAGAATTGACTAGAGTTGACTTTGATGAAAAGATTGTAGAAACTGAGAAAATGATAACAAGAGATAATACTAACAAGAAAGCAACATTAGAAAATTGACTGCACAAGCGTCTGATCGCGTCAGTCCCAAAATTTGAAACACAATTTCGAGCTACTTAGGAGTGTCAGATTTTGATTTCGATCACGAAAATGGATTCAGAGCGGTCCATTTAGCCAAGGGTGCAATTTTTGCGGAAAACAGAGCACTTTGAAAAATTAGGTCAAAGGCTATATAAGGCCGAGAGGGGTCATTTTCAAATCATTATTCACCTTTTGACTTTAGCGATGGCGAGGGCTCCAGCTGATATCGATAGCATTCCAGTGCATTCTCACCAATTTGAGGGCTCACGATGACACAATTGACCACTAGAGTATGACGCACCTGTGAGTAATCATAACCTGATCCTTTATTTCAGAAAAAAATTATCAATTTTTAGCGTTTAGCATGTTTTAGGGCTATTTAGAACTTGTCACGCCCAATCTCACGTGAGGAAACAGTTTCCTCGCGCTGGCCTCCGTCAAATTTCGTGCGAGGAATCTGAATCCTCACACGGGTTAGGGGTTCCACGCGTGGACTTCTCCTTGGTGCTCGTGCGAAGAGCGTGCTTGTGCCACGTGAGATTTCTAAAATCTCATGCGAGAACACACCCCACCCCGTGCGAGCTAGAAAGCTCTCGCGGGAAGAGAGTTTCTTCGTGCGAGAAAAGAGTTATCTCACATGAGAAGCTGTTCAAAAGTAAAAAATTGTCATTTTCTTGCGTTGCAGAGTCCGCCAATTGCCATATCTTAAACTATGTGTAGAATAGGTCCATAGCTGCATTTGTTGTCTTTTTCTTTGACAAATCTTCATTATTGAGGTACTGATCCAATTTTGTCACTTTCTTTGCAGGTTGACTTCCCAGACATCAGTTTCCAATCTCATCATCCTATGATGGGTGAGCTGTTACAAAGATTGTCAGATGCTGATGCGGCCCACATTGATGGGCTGGGATTGACTTATCTATGTGATGCACCAGATATTTGGGTGATTCATAGATTAATTGGTGCCTTGGTTGAGCATTTCCACTCAGAGACGAACACTTTTCACTTTCTGCAGGGAGAGATGACGGTGACTCCTAAGGATGTATACCAGATTTTGAGAATGCCTTTCCATGGAGCTCGCGTGGAGTATGACATGCAGTCAAGAGAAGGTATAATAGCTTTGATAGCCATCTTTCAGGATGATTTGGTGATGGGTCAGGCCATTTCATGGGGGGAGTTGATACGTAGTTACGACTGAGATTATCCCCTGCCAGTCGTATTAGCATTGTTCTTGAGTTGTCATCTAGTTCCTGATCATGGTCAGAATGGATTAGAGTGCGTCTGGGGCAGCATGTTCCATAAGATGCTGGCTATTCCTACAGTTACTTTTGGATGGGGTAAGTGCATGCTATCTCAGATGTATCATGAGATGCATGAGATTGTGTATCGGGGAGCCTGTACCATGGCGGTAGGAGTCATCATTTTACAGATCTAGGCCTGGGAGCACCTTCCCATATGTAGGTTGATATTCCATGATACATGGCATCCTTTAAAGCCATACATTTACAAATATGCAGGTCTGATGATGCTAGCCCACGCTGGGTAAGACTGAGCAGTGGAGAGCACAGATCGATGACATGGTCATAGTCATATGGCAGCCTTGGATTGCTACTGAGGTATGGGACGATGCTCACCATGAGTTATCATACATTTTTTTCTCATGTCCTCTAATAGGACATACCATCAATATTATTGAGCGCTTCTTTCTTACGCACGTATTGTGCTAGTTTGGGAGGCCGCAGGATGTGTCTCTAGAGTTTTGCACATATGCTCGATTTGTCGATGAGACAAAGAAGGACTGGAAAAGATAGCTTGATAGGGGGCGCAGCATGATAGATGCCTGAGTACCACTAGCCAGGTGGGATTATATGGCCATGGTGAGGAATGCAGGTGTGACTCCTGCATATAGAGACCACATGTTAGCACATCAATTTCCTAGATTTATAGCTCCAGTTGGGCAGATACCTCAGGCGGTACAGCCACCACCATAGCAGCAGGCATAGAAAGTTCCTCTAATGGGACAGTAGCCATAGGAATAGCAGCCTCCCTTACAGCAGCCACAGAAGCCACCTCTATAGCAGCGGGAGAGGGTTGTTCGACCGATGACAGTTTAGACTGATATTCCTATGAGACCCATGGGATCAGATGCAGGTGGTGGGCCCAGTGGCTGTCAGGACAAAGCCACTGAGCAGGGGGATGATACTATCATGGTTGATGTTGTTCCAACTGATCCTCCAGTAGGTGGACAGGTAGCACAGTTGTAGGAGGCTCTCCGAAGAGTCAGAGAGAGAGAGCCCAACAAACTTAGAGGGAGCGTGACGACCTCCATACATAAGCAATTATTCAACAGACTCGGGTAGCAGAGAGAGACGGAGAGATCTAGGGGTTGTGCAAGTCACTTTCCAAATCTTAGTTGGAGACTAGATATGAGGGTGCCCAGGCTTCTTATTATTATGTTGCATATACTATTGCGGTTCTTGAGGCAGTGGATCAGATTCAACCCTTTTCAAAGTATGCTGGTTCTCGGGTCGCTCCACTGGGACCACCTCCACCAGGTCCTCCTCCACCGAGACCACCTCCAGGTCCTCCTCCTCAGCAGCTGGGCATGTCTCCCCCTCCACCTCCACTAGGTGGTTAGATTTTGATATACATTGTATCACCATTTTGACATACTATGCTCGAGTAGCACCCTTGTACATTTTGACCGATCGATATATATATGAGCTCAATTTTTTTGGCATCACTGTACATGTTTATATACTACTTTAGATGTGTATGTTTTATGAGATGATCTCCTATATGATTTAGATGTATGGATTAGAAATGTATGCAAATGGATGAATATGAAAATTTTTACGCACATAGTTTATTGATGTATGAAAATGCTATGATAGATGTTAGATGGATAAATGCTATGTATGATTTGATTTATGCTTATAATGGATGCACATGTTTATGGATATATAAATGCAGATGAATGTATGAAAATGCACTTTTTGGAAATGAATGTAATGTAATGAATGCAATGGTACTAATCATCTCATGCAGGATCTCACAATATACAACAGGTACTAACCAAAAGAACGCGAACGAAGATCGAGAATGAGGACGAGACACTCATGCAGTCGAGAAGAAACCATGATGAAAGATGAGGACCTTTGAAGAACAAGAAGATAATGAAGAGAGCACCAAACCACCACGATGCAAGCCTAAAATGTGAATGCAATCCTACAATGCAAATGTAAGCCTAAGCTAAATGCAATCCTAGGACTTTGGTTGTTGGACTCATCGTATTTATCATCATCTAGTACTTATGGATCATCAGAGTCAATACAATCCTTACTGGTGCTGATGCAATCATAAGAATATGAATATGAATTTCATCGGATAAAATATAGGAAATGAACATAAGCACCAAGCCACAAAAGCCAAGGTGACCTAAACATTGTTTCCAGCTTAATATAGTAATAATTTGCAAGTAAACAAACAAAGAAATAACAGTCAAGGAGATAGTTCTGACCTCCCCTTGGCATATAAATAAACAAGATCAAGGGATGTGAGGCTTTTCCACCTTAATGCAGAAGCTCTTATCACATACACCCTGTTTATTTGACATTGTCAGATCATCGAAACCACACCAACAAGCAATAGACAAAAGAAAATATCAATGAAATTCATGAGAATAGATAGCATACCAAGAAAGCGTCAATCATATCTCAGCAAGTTTCAAGGTTTACAAATGTGTCTACATTTAGGGTGTTGAAAAACACCATTGTGCTTGTGAGTGCAATGTGTTTGATTGCTATCGAGAGATGTTTACGTCGCGATATATTTGATATGTGTTGAAAAACACAAATGTGTCCAAAGAGAGTGTTGAAAAACACTGTTTGATTAAGGTGTTGAGAAATACCACTTCGTGCCAGTAGAGAGTTGTCCTTTGACAAGATTACTGACTCATGTGTAAACCGACGAGTGATCGAAATGGGGAACCATGCCCCCAAGTAATGAATGGATCAAAGCCGGACAAATAGATAGCAAAATGATGCAAGAAATCTTAGAAATGTAGTGACAGTAGGAAGACTCAGTGAGAACCACTGGTGACTGTCGCATGAGATTCTCAAGCATAAAGATCAATAACGAGATCTAGGCATCAGTAGGTAGACGTAGTGAGAACCACTGGTGACTGATGCAAAGAGAGTCTCAAGAAGAGATGAAGTGCTACAAAAGCATCAGTTGGTAGACACAGTGAGATCCACTGGTGACCAATGCAAGAGGATAAGACAATGCCCCCTAGACCAGGAACATGCCCCCGAGTGTGACCAGTTTCAATCCATGTGAAGTCGAGTAAAATCTCAAAGATGACTGAGAGCAAAAACATGAGCACACTAAAGCAGGAAAGTGAACTAAAGCAAGAAAGCATAATATTTTTTTAATTTTTAAAGATTTTACAATTTTTATTTTTATTTTTAATTTTTAGACTTTTAAAGATTTTGCAATTTTTAGAATTTTTTAGATTTTACAATTTTTAGAAATTTTTAAAAGATTACTCAATCTCAAGCAAGATCACCGTGGTTTTCCCCTAGTGTCTAGCAAGGTGTAGGGAATTGTAGATGGATTGAAAAGTTGATGTATGAACAAATAGGCGATGATGGATGAAGAGGGTGAATCCAACCCTCAAGGACAGTCTCCTCAAGATTACCCAAGCTAGGGAAACAATAATATAGAAATGTAGGCTCATGGAGCGATACTGTATAGCATATAGGATAATGACCTGATGTCATGAAAGCATGTTGTCCAAAAGAGTGGACATGTCAAGAGACTTTTGAGAAACAGTTTTTCAATTTTGATCAAGACCAAGGGGTCAACTTCATAGGATAGGATATAGCTTGTGAAAGCGTAAATAAGATAAAGGGTGATGGAGGTATAAGTGCATGTTTTGGATTATGGCACAAATTCTCAGAGACATGAAGGATAGGCTTGGGATAAGAAAGATCATGATAGGGTAGCATGCAAAAGTGAATATGTTGATGGAAGGGATCATGAATGTCAGGATACATGATGCTCATGGATAGGCTCAACCTTGTCAAGATTAGTAGAAGGAACATGGATGTTCACGAGCTAGCTAGATGTAAGACGTGAAAGATAAGATGAGATGGAAGGATCTTGCCCCCAAGTGAAGAGTGCAAGTGGGAGGAATTACGCATGACACATGTTTGCCAGGTTTTCATCATGGTACTTATCCAAGGCACCACAAGAAGTGGTTTTCACCATAGGATGAATTGATTTCTTTTTAATTTTGCTACCAAGGCACCTGTTTACCAGGTTTTCACCAAGGCACTTTTTCTCCTTTTTTTTTCTTTGTTTTTTTAATGATTTTTTGTGATTTTTGAGTTTAAGTAGGAACTTTAAGCTTCTTGCTCTTTAGATGATGCTCCTTCGAAGGATATGCTATGAGGGGCCAAGGACGCTAAAAGTATGCTCAAGGATGTTGATAGGAAGATGAAATGGAGGATAAGGAGGATGGAGGCCAAGATTTTATGCAATGGATTGGATGAGAGAAAAAGAAGGAATGTAAGGACCCAATATGGAAGGATAGTAGGTGACAAGATCAACATTGAGACACCCCTTGAAGGGTAGTGGACAAATTTTGGAAAAGTGGATGAAATAGCTTGAGACGTTGATAGATAAGTGGATATGGATCTTGGTACGTGAGGGCCCAAGATGAAGTCAGAAGATGGGAGATGTTTAGATGGAGATGAAGTGGAAGACTTTGGAAGCTTGGATGCCAACTCTGATTGTTCCTTTTGGTGCAAGTATTTTAAGAGAGACTTGGGAATCCACATAACTTTTAATTTTCTTTTTGTATCCAAGTTCTTGAGAAGAGACTTGGGAATCCATATAGCATTTGATTTTCTATTTGTATCAGATGATTTAGAATGAAATTCTTTCATAATGGATTTAGGAACCCATATTTTCTTTGATTTGGTTCTTTTCTCATTGGACCTTTGTGGTCTCTTGAATATTTCCTTTTTATTTGTAGTCACATGTCGATTAGACGGGACATACTAATCTTCATATGTAAGTGGATTCTTATATTTCTTATTTCTTCGTTGCACATCCAAATTGCTTCCAAAGACTTAGGAATTGTGGATGAATAGAGCCGATATGACTGGTTCATATGGAGGGGTTGATAGGGAGATTTCAAAGATGTATGTCTTTTTTGATCTTGATAGGAGATAGGGTAAGTGGATGACAAGCTAGTATTGATAGGCATGGTAGATGAAGGGACATAAGCACCTAATATAGATGGAAGGTTTGATGGTCTTAGCTCTGGGATATAAGGACCAATGATAGATTTAGAGGATGGAGAAGACTGGTGCTTACGTTTGAATGGAGGGATATAAAGTGTGGAGGGGATATCAACATCTTTAGAGTGAGCTACATGACCAAGGCTCTTCTCTTTCGAATTTAATTTTATTTCAATAGGTGCATGAGTAGCTTTGATAGGAGCAGTTGAAGCTTCAGGGGATTTATTTTTCTGCGAGGGGTTTGGAGGAACAATGTTTTTTGGATGTGGAAGAGCATGACATGGACATGAAGGGATGCTCTGATCTTGACAAGAATCCTTAGGTGGTGTAAAAAGGGTACCTTTCTCTTGATTTTCAATAGGTTCATTAGAGATAGTAAAAAGGATATCTTGATCTTGCTTGGGAGATGGAGGATGTTCTTGGAAGAGATGGAAGGGGATGATAGAATTATCATGGGATTCTTGAGATATGCAACACTGGTCAACCATTGGATTAAGATGGATGGTGTCTTGATCTTGATCATAACTGATATTTGTTTCTTCACATTGTGGATTCTCCTCTTGACATGGAGCCACTTTTAAGGACGAGGTAGGAGTTTTAATATGCATATGGGGTTCTTGACACATTAACGGATAGTAATTGGGAATAGGCATGATAGGCATTGAAGCACATGGAAGCTTGGGGTCTATGATCTTTGAAGCCTGAGAAGGACTTGCAGTTGTATGTGGGTTAGCTTGGATCTATTTTAGAGGTAGTCCTTGAGGGTAGACATAGTCATCATTAGGTTTAGTTTTTGACAGAGAGGATGAAGCTTTAGGCGAGGAAGGAATGGTGGAAGAAGTAGATGTGAAATGGGAACCATTGCTAGACATAGGTTCCTGATATTGATCATGCTTGAGATTAGTATCTTTATGAGGTGATTCATTAGGATTTTCCACTTTTATTATTCCATCATCTATGAGATCTTGAATTTTATGTTTCAGCTCCATGCAAGATGAAGTTTCATGCTTATTGTGTCAATGATATGCACAGTAGTTACTAAAGAAGATGGATCCAATTAACGTGATTTTAGGCAACATGATGAGGTCATTCTCAAGAATTTCTTCCAATGCTGATTCATAAGACTATCCCAAAGGAGTAAAGATTCTCTCTGAAGAATAATTAGATGCTTCTTTACTTGCAATATCCTTCTTTTGTGGATAGAAAGGGATCTCATCTAATCTTGTCATGATTTTCTCTACATTCTCTTGATCAAAGTTAGGGTTGTCATCAAACTAGTCAGGATCAAAATTGGGATTGTCATCAAATTGTTCTTGATAAAAGTTGGGGTTATCATACCAAGATTTATCCATGTGGGAAGAAAGTGGAGAGATATGAGAATCCTTTTCCCCCTTTAATTGTTGGAGTTCAGATCCCAAAGTTTGAAGTTGTTTCCATAAATCTTCCGTAAGAATCTCGTCTTTAGTTTTAGACATTGTAAGATCGTCTTAATGCGCTTGCTTGTAAGAATCAGTCAGTTCATAATTCAAGACAACCAGTTCCAGACTGCAGATAATGAGGAAATAAGCAATCAAACCCTAGACAAAAAGGTAGATCAGTTAGATAAACAAACTCAATTTTCAAGATAAAAACCAGACTTTGAGACATAGTGAACACTGTTCTCTAACAAGATTTCCAAGTTTAGGATAGTTTTGAGATGATACAAATCAGAAATCTCCATTTCAAGGTGACAAACACTCATTTAAAAACATGAATTTTCAATCAAGTAGTGACACAAATAGTAGTCATAAACAATTCCACCAAGGAAAAAGAAACTTGGTAGAAACATGGGAGTCTTTGTTTGATGATAGTATGGACAGTTGAAGACTCAAAAATAGACACTCAGTTATCCCTACAAAGAAAATTGGTTGAGAAGAAAAAATTTGTGCCCCGCTGTCTTATGCGTATGCGTGCACCTCACACAACAGTGTCACCCTCAAAAGAGCACCCGTGTTTTTGGTGTTTCCAAGGACTAAGTATATATGTTCAAAGGTTACCCTTAAATGGGGGCCAGTGTCATATACCACTTCAAACATCTAGGTGCATACCTATGTCAAGAATCTAGGGGAGAGATTTTTCCTTCTCACTGCACACAGATTATGTCTCCTTTCAGAGGTGAACCAAGTAGGCATCTAACTAACAGAGTGTTTAATAGGTTTCCATTCACAATAACCTCTAGTGCCTCTAATATAGAGCTGGGACCTCGCAGCCACACCAACACTTGTAAGTCACACAACCTTGTAAGCAAGGCTATGAGCGGTGCCACTCAGTATGACAAACAAGGCTTTCTCATGATGATAGTCAAAATAAATGAGAAATAAGTTACCATGGCTTTGGAGTCTTTGGACTCAACAAAGTAGACATTATTAGAGTGAGGTGGAATCACTGGCAAAAGGTGTGTACTCACTTGGGTCATTCCCGGAGGTTCAACTTCCAACAAGCCCTCTAAAGGTGATGCAACTTGGTTCGGATTCAAGGGTTTGAATTTCTGATTCTCTCAATGAGAGAAGAGCATACTTCTCTACCTTTTCATCTCACCCAAACACCTCAAGCATATTCATCACCAAGATAGTTTCACTCCACCAAATCCACAAGTCTTTGGGTTTCTGATTCTCTCAAAGAGAGAAGAGCATAATCCCCTAACAAGTAGAAGTGATAAAGATTCACTTTCTTCCTTTGCTTCCCCAAGTATCAGTCATGCTAGCAACATCTGGGTCTCGGTTTCATCCATGGGCATCACTTCCATGTAATGAAGAGCATATTCCCCTACTTTTCTATTGGGACGCTTACGAGATTTTAAAAAAGCCCTATTTAGACTATGTGAATGAAAAATAGTAAACAAACATGACATTTTAATTATGCCTTTGACTATCATCCTGCAAGTAAACTATTATAAAGTTTTGATCTTTGACAAGCGAACCTGCAAACCACTGTCATGCTGCAGCAGAAACCAGAAATAGAGAAATTAGAGAAGAAAATGAATGTCAGAAAAGAGAAACAGTAGATTACAAATTCTGAAATTTAAGTGCCTCTCTGTTAAAGTTCGCGCGAGCAAGTGCTTCGCTGCGCGTGAGAAAGTGCTTTGATGCCCGTGAGCTTTCTGTTTCGTTGCGTGACAGAGTGCTATAGAGAGGAAAAATTCATGTGGCTCGACACAAAACTTTGCGCGAGACTCCTTACCAATGTTGTACAGACGTACGGTAGGGTTCCCAAAACACTGTCAAAAATTTATAAAATGAGGCCAGTAATCATTTTTTCGGCCCCACGGTGGGCGTCAAAATATGTGTGCTTGAATGTGACCCCTAAATCACGCAAAAACTCAGCATAGTCTTTACTCAATTGTTAGATTTACAAAGATAAACATGAATTGTTCATCCTGCAAACCCAATTGAAATGACTTGCTGAATCCTAATTAGTTGTGGATGTCAAATTTACCCTCAGAATGAGAGCCAACAACCTGACCATTGCTAACATGGAGGATTTCTAAATCATGAAAAAAGATGAAATTTCCATTACTCTATGAATTGGAATGCAATTAATCTATAAAAGCAAATTGTTCTTAGTCTATGAAAGTGAATTGCAACTAGTCTAGGACTGAAATTGCAACTATTATATGGAAGAAAATAACAATTAATCTAAGAAAGGAAATACCCTTAATCTAGAATTCAAATGCTTTTAATCTAGAATTGAAATTGCATTTAAACTAGAAAAAGAATTGCATTTAAAATAGAGAGCCTGAAAGATGGAATTGATATATTAGACATGTAAATGAATCATAAATGAGATCAACATATCTTTAATTCCAATTGAAACTAGCCTAATTATGCACTTTTAAACTCAAAAGAATGAAAGAATTAATGCAAAATTGACTATAGATTTGATGCTCTCCAAAATCATTCCTCTAAAATGAAGGAAATGAGGTTCAATTATAGAAAACCATGGAAAGAAGGTGAAGAGTTTCTTGAAAAGAAACGGTTGCCTCTTCATTCTCATTTGAAACAAAAAAAGCAAGAATTATTTAATTAAAAGGATGGATTATCGCCACATGAGTGTCCTTGTACATGGAATTATGGAATTCCTTTTTGAGGATAATTCATCCAATAATTAAATAACCATTCAATTTATTTTATGTATATTAGCTAAAGGGGGTGGAATTAATTTAATTAAAAGTACTTAGAACTTTAGGATTAAATCAATTAATCATAGGGACTTTTAGCTAATAAACCCTAAGAATTTAGGAATTAAATGTAATGTCAGATTTATGAAAATTTTGGTTTCTGCATTTGAAACTCAGTCAATTAAAGTGAATTAGGAGAAGCATTTTCCTAGTACAATAGGACTTTGAAGATGAGAAAATGCACCAAAATTGATTGGATTATAAGGTGCCAATTTTGGGGTGTTACACATATTAAATCTAGAAAGCTTGAAAAGATGATGAAATTAAGCTAATAGATATGTAAGCAAACTACATTAAGATGCAACATATTATAACTCTAAATGACAATAAAATAATTATGTAACAAAGCTTAAAAGCATGATAAAAACAAGGAAAAATTTAACTATAGTTTTGATGCTCTCCAATTCATCCTCTCAAATGAAGAAAAAGATGTCCATAATATAGAAGAACCATGGAAAGAGGGTGAAGAGCTTCTTGAAAAGAAACGGTTGCCTCTTCATTTTCATAGATGGAGATTGAGATAAAAATGCAAGAATTATTTAATTAAAAGAATGGATTATTGCCACATGAGTGGCTTTTCACATGGAATTATGGAATTTCTTTTTGAGGATAATCCATTCAAATAATTAAATAACAATTCAATTCCTTTTGATGTGTATTAGCTAAAGGGGGTGGAATTAATTTAATTTGAAAGCACTTAGGACTTTAGAATTCAATTAATTAATCGTAGGGATTTTTAGCTAATAAACCTAAAATTTAGGAATTAAATATAGTGTGAGATTTATGCAAATTCAGGTTTTCTACATTTGAGACAGTCAATTAAAGTCAAATAGGAAGGAGAATTTGCCTAGTACAATAGGACTTTGATGATGATAAATTGAAGGAACGCACAAAAATTGATTAGAATTATAAGGTGCCAATTTGGGGTGTTACATTTTTCCCCTCTTTGAATTGATGTGCAAACAACGCGTTGATTCAAAGAATAGTCCAATGTGAAGATGAAGATTTTGGATCTCTAGGTTAGGTTGCCAAGACACTGATCAGATGGAGAGGCAGAATCATCTAAGAGAAGATCAGAACTAGGGTTAGATCGCCCCAATGTCTACTAATAGCTAATGAGGATCTAGGACTATCTCCAGGATCAGGGTTAGATTGCCCCAATACGAAGATTAGCCTTCCCAGATCTAGGTTAGGTTGCCTAGATAACGGTCTAAAGAGATTTTGAAAGCCATCTTCAGAATGAAGCATAACTTTTAGGAATTAGGGTTAGATTGCCCCAATACCTAATGAGATTTCAAGAAACATCTCCAGAATGAACCTTGATCCTTGAGAATTTGAGTTAGATTGCTCAGATACCTAGAAAGATAGATGACAAGATGTGAGACATCAAGATGCCCCTAGAGATTCAAGATCATGGAATATCCAATTTTGACCATAAGGTACAGAAAAATGAATATGCCCCAAGTGATGAGATGCCCCTAGTGATGTGAACTTTTGATTTAGATCATAGTGATTCAAGAATAATGCAAAAAGATTCAATGATGCAATCATCCTGCCCCCTCGGGAGCGAGATTGAAAGATGACACATCATAAAGATGATTGAGAGTGAGAAATTGCAGATAGAAATAAGATCGAAGATCCAAATAAATTCAAAGATAAATCAAGAGAAGGCAGAACCGATTTGGAGCGATCAAGAGGTCCCGTTGACTAGATTTGACCATAGTTGACCAAGTTTGACCAGAGTTGTCTTTGATGAAAAGATTACAGAAGCTGAGAAAATCATAATGAGATATGATCCTGACAAGAAAGCAACGTCAGAAAGTTTACTGCACAAGCGTCCGATCGCGTCGGTCCAAAAATTTTAAAATGTGATTTCAAGCTGCTTAGGAGTGTCAGATTTTGATTTCGATCACTAGTGGGTCATTTTCAAATCATTATTCACCTTTGAATTTAGTGATGGCAAGAGCTCCAGCTGACATTGATAGCATTCCCATGCATACACACCAATTCAAGTGCTCCCGACAACACAACCTGCCACCGGAGTATGATGCACCTGTAAGTAATCAAAACATTATCCTGCATTTCAAATTTTTTTATTAATTTTATAGCATTTTAGGATGTTTTTGAAGTCTTTAGGGTCTATCACATCCAATCTCACGCTAGGGAGTAGTTTCCTCACGCCGGCCAAGATCACCTTTCACGCGAGGAATTAGATTCCTCGCGCAGATCAAGGATTCCTTGTGCAGGTCCCTTCCGTGCTCTCGCGCGATGTGCGTGCTTACGCCGTGTGATTTTTCAAAAATATCACACGGGAAGACATCCTATCTCACACGAGGTAGAAAGCTCGCGCAGGAAAAGAGTTTCCTTGCATGGAAATCTTGCTTAGCTCAAAAAGTTGTCATTTTTTTATGTCGCAGAGTCAGCCAGTTACAATGCCTCAAAACTGTGTTTAGGATAGGTCCATAGCTGTATATGTTGTCATTGCTTTGAAAATCCTCATGTTGAGGTACTGATCCAATTTCGTCGCTTTCTTTGCAGGTTGACTTCCCTGATATCACATTCTGATCGCATCATCCTTTCATGGGTGAGCTACTGCACAGACTGTCTGATGCTGATGGTGCCCATATCGACAGGTTCGGATTGTCATACCTTCATGAAGCACCCGATATTAAAGTAAATCATAGTCTACTGGGTGCACTAGTCGAGCGTTTCCATTCGGAGATGAACACATTCCATTTTCCATAGGGGGAGATGATAGTCACTCCTGAGGACATTTACAGGATTTTGAGAGTACCATTTCATGGAACTCGTGTAGAGTATGATACTCAGCTAAGAGCCAGTACACTGGCACTAAGAGTAGTCTTCTGGGATGATCTATTGATGGGTTGAGCCATCTCTTGGGAGGATTTGATGAGCCTCTATGGCATGGATCACCCACTAGCGGTTGTCTTGGTACTTTTCTTGAGTTGTTACTTGGTTCTCGATCGAGATCAGCATGTGTTGGAGTGCGGTTGGGGAGGCATGTTGCAAAGGATGCTGGCTACACCTACAGTGACTTCTGGATGGGGTGAGTGTATGCTTTCACAGATGTACCATGAGATGCATGAGATTGTGTATTGAGGTGTACGGACTATGGCAGAGGGAGTCATCGTTCTCCAGATCTAGGCCTGGGAGCACCTTCCCATATATAGGCTAATTTTCCATGACACACGACATCCTTTAGAGCCATATATACAGGTATGTAGGTCCCATGACCTAGTCCATGCTGGATAAGATGGAACAGTGGCAATCTCAGATAGATGATATGGCAGTAGTCATATGGCAGCCTTGGATAGCCATAGAGGTATGGGATGATGCACGACATGAGTTTTCATATATGTTTTTTTCATGTCCTTTGATCGAGCATACTATCAGCATTATTGAGAACTTCTTGCTCACACGAGTGTTGCACTAGTTTAGGATACCTTAGGATGTCTAACAAGAGTTTTATACTTACATCAGATTCATCGATGAGATGAAGAAGAGTTGGCCGAGATAGTTGGACAGAGGTCGGAGCATGATAGATGCTCGAGTACCACCAGCTAGGTGGGATTACATGGTCGGGGTGACGAATGTAGGTATGACACCTACATACAGGGACCACATATTAGCACACCCACTCCCTAGATATACAGATCCTATTGGCCTGGTCCTTCATGTACAGCAGGTGGTACAGCCATTACCACAGCAGCAGGCATAGCCACCACCCCCATAGTAGTAGGAGAGGGTAGTACAGTCGAGGACCTCCTAGATTCCTATCCCCCCTAGACCTATGGGATCAGATGCATGTGTCGGGAGCAGTGATAGTCAAGAGAGAGCCATTGAGTAGGGAGAGGACACCATCATGGCTGATACTATTTCAATTGATCCATAGGAAAGCGGACAAGTAGCCAAGTTAAAGGAGGCTCTCTGGAGGGTCCAAGAGAGGGCGAGATAGTCATAGAGGGAGCAAGATGACTTTTGCACACAGGTGATTTTTAGGGAGACCCGAGTAGCTGAGTGAGACCGAGAGATTTGGGGGTTACAGGAGGCACTGGCTAGATCATAGATAGAGATGAGGTACAAGGATGCTCAAGAAGCTTATTACTATGCCACTTACATGATCGTAGTTCCTGAGGCAGTGGA